>JAGFPH010002598.1:164305-188439 GCA_018207615.1 Philaenus spumarius | reverse complement strand
GCCATTAGTTGAAATAGGCCATTAGTTGAAATAATCCTTTACTTGAACCAGTGTATAACACTGGTAAGCGGAGATTGGCTCTAAAACATAATTAGTAACTTGTCCAGAGAAGACAAAAGAGTAAAGTTTAATTATTTACAACTGAAATTGAAATAAACTTAACACATGGTTTGTGGTCTTCCAATGTGAAGCTAGAAAACTAGTTGCAGAGTGATTACAGAATGAATTTACTAGTCACCGTCTCTTGAACAAAAAAAAATCAGCTGTCGCCACAGCCTTTCGTATTTCATGCAGGCCGAATTAAGAGTCAACGCTCTGTAGACTCTATGTTTGTTACAGTTAGTGCAATTGTCTGACGATAGTGCGCGCTGGTCGTTTACGCATTTGTCAGTCGGTTTAGTATCGCGCATGTAATAACGGCACAATTATATAAAACAGCATTAACATTATATTATTCAAACTCCTGCAACATTATTTATAAACATCAGTAAAATTATATTATGTTATAGAAACACCAGCAATATTATATATATAAACAATAGAAACACTGTTTATAAACAAATTTTATTTATTTATTTATAAACATTGATTTGATAATATATTTGAAAAAAAAAACAATTACAGTTTTATTTTAGAACGTTATAGTTACATATTTAAACCTACTTCGTACTGTACACTCGGCAACAAATTGAACGATCTTACTAAAGTAAGAACACTTTGACACAGGACACATTCACTGAAGTGAGAGAGTAAAGTAGAATTTCTTTTGCGCCAAAGTCCATTACTGTATTCCTTTATACACATTCCCTCAGAGAGAGAGGGAGAGAGTTTTTTGCATTCGTTTATTTCAAGACTAGCTGTTTTAATGTGGAACAGTTCTTTTTTGAGAATCTCTTTAGTGGAAACCAATTCTAAGGTAAAGTAAAAAAATGTTTGCGTGGATAGCAAGTTTAAAAGAATTTAGACCCTCGAATCGACTTAGGCTTTTAATTAAGTAGAGAAAGAAAAATATTTTGACTTTAATTCGAATTTTACTTTATTGCTTTTATTATTGTACAATCATCTGCACAAACTTTCACATTATTGAGTGAATTCGTTTGTACTTTCGGATAATCCGTGCATAATTAAATCAAAACATAGACTTTTTATATTTTGTCTTTTTTATGTTTGTTTGATAAATATTGTTGATCAAAAATATTTTATAACCATTTGAACTTCAATGTTCCAAATTGTGTTCGACTCAGTTTTATTACGGGGTATTGTAACAAGCCTATGAAAATGCTGCTGTACCTGGCCCTTTTTTGAGAAGTTGGATTGTGAGAATCTGCATGTATTTTAACGTCAGTGGTAGTTGAAGCGCGTAATGAAAAGAGAATAGAAGTACAGAAATAGGCAACGTTATAACTATTAAAATAATAACCCGCTATTACGTACCTTAAATTAATACTTCGGCAGAGTTGTCACAATGTGTATGTGTGCGTTAGAAGTGAAGACAGGTCTAGCGATATTAATGAAATTCAATAAACTTAATCAACATGATGTACAAAGTTGATTAAATGTTAAAGTTTTCACTTTTCCATTCAGTTTTTTTTTTAATTTGTAGCCTACAATAACAGAAACACGTGTTTCAAACTCCTTAGATTTTAATAACGCATATTTCAATAAAAGTGTAATATTAATCTAACTCCTTTATTGAAATATTAATTATTTTAACCTAGCTAAGATAGCAAATAATATTATATTTTATGGATCAAATAAATTATTAAAGTTTTTCAACAACGGGAGTTATAATAAAGTTTCAATACCACCAACTTAACTTATTCACACACGTAAACACGAATCTAACCTAAAAATTAGAAATATAAATTATGTCAAAGTATGATGAGATCAACTGTGAAATAATTATTGCAAACACTGACGCTTAGAGGTATTAAAGTAAATTTTGTACCAACCGTGAACATCTTCATCAGCTGATTTCAAACACAAAGAGAGTTATTTGATTTTTAATGTGAACTGAAGCCGTAAAGTGACTTCAATAAACAAAATGGTGGAATGTACCAGTATAACGATTTGGAGGTACTCGGTTGGATCACATGAGAATGTATGGTAACCTTTTCCAACCCAGTCCGTCTTAACCTCGTTATGTTTAAAAATTGATTTCTTTATAATAAAGATGTGCAAAAGTTATTGTAAGAAAAACAAATCCAATATTAATAACGTCCTTTTCAACAAGGCTTTAAGAGCAACATACTCGTGCACTTGGATATCATTTTGAAACTGTTAAAACGTTTATAATTGATTTTTAAATTATATTAACCTAAACTTTAACTTAATAAAACCTGCGCTTGTAAGATAATTCAATGTATTCTTCCAATAAACGTAAATATTTAGGTCTAAGTATTTCTATATAAACACAGTCAACTCCAGAGATGTTATTAGGGGATTTACATTATCAAGATGAGCTATTGCTCTTATGGTAAGGGTAAGACCTAAGGTCGGGAGTATCAATGGGCACCAATCATAGAACCCAGAATAGTTTTTTGGTTGCCTTTAAAAATGTTAAACATATTAAATATATATGTTTCCTGTATGTCAATATTAAACATCCAATTTGATACGGTTAGATTCTGCAGTAGAGTAACGCATGTTAGAACGTATTTACTGCGGTTACGCTACTCCCCCGACTTCATGTCTTCATAAAACATTTAAAATCATTATATAAATAAAATAAACAATACAAATAAATAAATAATAATTACAAATTCAAAAGAATCTTAAAAATAACGGATAGAAATGCTTCCTAATTTTGTGTACAGCTTCATTAAGTAATGCATTTAGATTTTAGACTTATTTGAATACATTACGTAAAACAACTGGACATTATTTATAGGTATAATAAAAGTACTAATTAACTTAGTTTTTCCTGTAGGTTCTTGAGTGTTTTCTTTAGTTGTGTCAGTTATACCATGTAAAGAACTTTAAAAAGCAAGGTATGGGTGAGAAAATTATCATTTTGCACGAATTATAAGAATGAAAAATTATAAAAATACACGCTAAATGAGAGAAATTCTCGCAGTTCTCGAAAATATTCTCTGTTATTGGTAAGACTGAAGTCAACAATACTTTAACAGCATATAAACAATTAGTACAAAATTAAAACTCTGCTCGACAAAATCTGTAACGCCTGCTATTTTACGTGCGAATTTTAAGTGATTTTCACGCCGTGAGTTTTACCGGTAATATATCAGTAAATAAGTAAAAATACATAAATACTTGTCGATGATTGGGGGTCAGCCCATGGTAGGTCTTCGAGTGTTAAACTACTTTCTTCAGGCTTCTCTTGATCTGCCAAAACAACAAGTTCATTAAAGTAAAAGAATATCGGCAGATTTATGAATCAGCAGAATCTACTGTTTTTTTGTTTGTTTGTTATTCATAGATTTGTCAGTTTTTTTAGATTTTCCTTTTTTCGGAATTTATCTAAAAAAATTATATATTATGAGATTATACTACACATTTAGTTTTTTTACAGAAATTTTCGTCAAAACTAACCCCCACGTCTGGTTTATAATCGATCAAAACGTGTAAAATGCCATAAAAGTACAATGTCCAAATCCAGCGAAACGAGGTGGTACTCTGCGAACAAAGCGAAGCAGTTCATAATCCGTAGACGCGAGGTCAATGCGCAAACTCGGAAAGTCGGTTTTGTTTGCTCCACGCGGAATGAAGCAGCGTGTGAGCCGTGGTCTATAGGCTGAGGTGAAAACAAATACAGTACTACCAATATATTTCCAAATTGAGTTGTTTATTAGGGTTTCAACAGACTATTTGAAAAAGTGGTCTATTCACAAAATGGCTCCAAATAGCTGCATTCTTTTACGAAATATATTAGTAAATAGTATTATTTTGTTGCGACTCAACCTCCTCCCCGGCTCACGCTTTACTTCGTCCATCTCTCCGAGGAAACACTCGCTTTGCGAGTTTCTACCTGGGCCTTCCGGCTTTGGATTGTCTACTGCGCTTTTGGAGGCTGCGCCTCGGCTTTGGTTAATGGACTGGTTCGCTTCGCTCGCAGCGGTCAAGTGTGCGTCCTGGCCGTTGCCCTCGGATCAGAAGGTAACCCCACGGTAAAATAAAAAACGTGGATTTTAACCAGGTACAGGCAATCTATAAGGTCTGGTAAAAAACTTATTGTTCAGAATAATCTACTTTATTTATTTCGCTTAGAAGAAAACCCAAAAATGTTCCATGTTATACATGATTGTTTGCCTAATGAAATGTAATTAGTAATAAACTAGATTACATATCTTACGTACCGTCAACAGTTCTGTCCTTTAATTAGCGATGACCGGTTTCGGAAGCTATGCTTCCATTGTCAACTCACAAGAAACACAAAACACAAATAATAAAAACCACACCTAACATTAAATACAACAACACATGTCTAACATTAAAAACTAAAAAACACACGACACACATCGAGCATGCTGGCCAGCCGGTCGTTCGGTACTCCATTTTAGTTTAAAAAATCAAAAATTTTTAATTTTTTGGTCTTAAGATCACACGAGATAAGTGTAAACATTTAACACAACTTACGAAATGAGGAAGAACAATGTCCATTTCAGAGGTATTACCAAATAAACTATATATTTATATACAAATGTGAAGGCCCTACTATATAGTAGTGCGTGACGGAATAGAGCGTTTCAGAAAATGCGTGGCGGTAAAATCCGATTCACCGACAGAATTTTTAGACGAGGTGCGCCTATAGAAGGTTAAACTTCAAAACAGTATTTCGGTAAAAAAAACGTGCTTCCTTTTGTAGGATGTTTTGGCTGACGAACGTTTTCTTTTGACTTAGAAAACCAACGCGTTTACCAAACTTGGACCAAATATTACTTAAAATGCGGTCTTCAACACAATGTATGCATATACATTTACTTATGTATAAATGTATATAATTTGTAAGACACCATAAAACTAGGTTGGGGACCATTATTGGAGCTAATTGACCGCTCCAAGCGAATTCCTATGAAAATTCGCTATTAAGTTGTACTTATAATAATATAAAATAAGCAAATATTAAACTATCTTTATCTAGAGAGTAAGTTTTTTGTAGACAAGAGATTTTTTAATAATAATAATAAACACTAATATCCGTAAGACCAATATTGTATTCCCTAATTGGTACAGTTCCCCATTGTAGAAGTTTGAAATCTCAGGTGTTCTTAGTAACAAGGACTGAAAAGATACTGTGATTTCAAGGGATCATGTCTGCCACGATGTGGAAGATTATGTTCTTTGTCAAAATTTGAGCTTCTAATCTTGACTTGCCAAGTTCAGATTATTAAAGTTTACTTTGTAATTACAAAAGCAAAGAGCTTTGAAGAAAAGGGAAGTCGTATCATAAACTTTGACGATATAGTTCGCAAATGTCGCTGATAAAATGTATGTTTCCATAATTAAAATGACTTATATGAAATAATTTAAAAAGATTGAGTACTTAAAATTAAATACATTTATATTGTTTTAACGTAACTACTGTGTAGCAGTTTGATAATGAATGCTAGACAATTAATTAGTTAAAGCTAAAAATTGGAGACTGATTTACGCCCTTAGTATCTCGGCCAGTCTGTTTCCCCGTAATTACACAAATAAACATAGGCTATATTACCTTTCATACATTTAGATTTAGTTTAATATTTTATAAAATGGTTAGTTAAGTTTATCGTGGAGATCATAATAATTTAGAAGTATATGTGCATAGATGTATAATAAACCTCCGTTGTGTTTGTGGAAGTTATTTTATTATTTATTTTATAGTTGTGGTCATCTAACTGTTTCATTATTGTTATGTGTATGTTGTCATTTAAATACGAGTATATACTGTAATATACTTTAAATTAAGATCATTCTTTAAATTATCATGAAATCAATTCATAGTAATAATGTATATACACTATTTAAAAATAATAATAATAATGCGGTATGACGTCACACTAAAAAAATACCAAAAATACTAGTCATTATATTTACAAATTCACAAAGAAAGATTTTATTAACTATGAATAAAACATTTAACAAATATAACAACCATACAGATTAACTCCTAAATTTCATGTTCTAAATAAATTTTAATAACATACAAAATAATTGTTACTACGTCAGTTTTTGAAGCCGGAGTTGAAAGTTAATGTACATTTTCAATTATGTTACTGTAAAATACTTTTTTAATTGTTAGCAGAAATTATCTGCAGGTTGGTCAATGGTTGTATGTGCGTTTTTAAGCACAAAATATGCATTTCTACAATCATTAACAAGTAGTTTTAAACTTTAAGGGGCACGAGCTTCAATTTTACTTGTAGATCTGGCTATCAGGACATTAAATTTTTTGCATCACCAATTTGTAATTATTTATTCCCGTTTTGGTTATAGCTAATGGTTAGTTCGTACACAAACTGGTGAACTGGCACTACTTAACCCACGGCTTGCCAATAAATTTAACTGTCAAAATATTTTCTTCTTTAGATGATTGACTATTATACTAATATTGTACTCCAGCTGATATGAAAATAAAACCTGTGCTAAAGGATCTAATATACATTAAAGGGGAATTATTTGAATTGAATTAAAACTTTTCTGAAAAAGCACGATAATTCTGTAGTTAGAGAAACAATGGAAACAAATATATGTTTGTAATAGAAACCTGTAAAATGACATCCAATCTTTATCAGATTCAGTCGCTAATACACAAGTTTGGGTCACAGTCTTTTATATATTTAACTAGGTCAGTCTTTTTAAAGTAATTGTATTCTTTTTAAGTGTTCAGTCAGTGATTGGTATTTGGATTTATATATATATAGATCTTAAATAATAAAAGCACTATTGTCATAATAATAAAAGGTCTGAAATTATGATTTTAGTAACTTTGATCCCACCAAACCCCTCCTAAAGTTTCGAAATTGTTCATACCCTTTCTTAGTGAGCACCTATTGCCCTAGAGGAAAGCTACATACCAAATTTCATTTCAATCCGTTAGGTAGTTTTTGAGAAATCGTGATGAGTGAGTCAGTGAGTGAGTGAGTGGTATTTCGCTTTTATATATATAGATAATAAATTCGAACCTATTAAGCAAAACGTTTTGAAACTTTACAGTTTTTATTTTTCACTATTAAAAATAGTTTGACGTATTTTAGTTGCCTTTTGGTTAGTGAAGACTAACTTAGAAACTCTTGAAATCTTCAGATGTTTGCTTAAGACGAGATAAACCTCACTTTGAGGTCACGACACAACAGTGCAAACGTGACTGCAAAAAAAAACGATCTTTGGATAAATTACACATTCTTAAAATTAATTATAATGTTAAGTGAATACGTGTTCTTTGTAATATTGGAGTTTATCTCATTACCCTTCCTTGCATCTTTCAGTAAATAAAAAAAAAACAAAAAACAATTTACTAAGATAGAATTATTAAAAATTACCCATTATAATAATAGTAGGCCTAATATTTATTTTAGTTTTTGGATTAAAATAATATTTTTATTATAAAGGAAAGAAACTTGCCCAACAAATAATGGCAATTGTTCTAAGAATGCAAAAACATATTTCCGGTAAATCCCATACTACAGCAATTGTTCAAAATTTCCGCCGGTTGTTTGTTAGTTAACTACCTCCAAGACGGATGTAAATTGCATTTGTAGCCTTGGTTTTCATTTCATTAGTAACTTCCAAAATTCGTTTTCAATCATAGATTACTTGTAATTCAGATCTCTAAGCCTATTTGTGTAAACTCTCGTCTATAAATATCCCCAAAGTATAATTCTAATGGTTTCAGATTGAATGGGATTGGTGGCCACTCAATTAATCCATCTTTTGCGAAAGTCGCATGTAATGTCACACATTATCTTACTACAATTTTGATATTAGGAGTTGCATAAATTAGTGTAATTTAGGAAAATAATTTGTTACCTAAATTTGGAGGGGAAAATTCATTCCCTACATTTTGTTGTTTAATGATACCTGAAAGCAGCATAGTGTAATAGACCTCCATATAATTAGGAAACATAAATTTTGTTGTATAATATTACAATCTTTGAGGAGCTGTAATTTCTTACTCGATCGTACGTTTACGGTCTCGTTTAATTAAGTTCATTCTAATATTCAACTCTATTGTTCAGGAGGAAAACCTTTATTAGGAAAAGGCAGATATCGGGTAAACTAAGCGTTACATGAAACAAATTTGTAATGTTTGTGACCATAACCACTTACCTACAAAGATTTACAATAGTCACAATTTAATTTATTTTTTATAATAACATATACCAGATGTCTTAAAAGTCCCACCCCTCCCTTTAACTTTTGCGTTTGTTAAAACAAACAAATATCCTTCGGGGAACAATACTAACTTAGCCCAAAGAATCTTTTGAAGCAATCGGAAATTTTGAGTGTCCCCTAAAAAAGGCTGATTTTGGGATCAACTTAAAATTTTTAAACGGGAAGTATGATCATGTGATACCTCATTTTAAAGATATATTTAAGACTAGGAAAATGACATAAATAAAATAAAAATCGGACCACCCAAAACAAAATGGCGGCCCTAAAAGTGTTGAAATAAATCGACATAAAGTTGCTAATATCTCGAAAAAGAATAGTTTTTAGAAAAAATTTCAAGTGACAAAAAATGTTTATGTCAAAGTGCTTGACCTACAAAATTGCTTTCAAATTGATTTAGTTCATCTTAAGTCGACTCCTTCATCTTAGAAGATGATTTAGATTTATTTCAACATGTTTAGGGCTGCCATTTTGTTTTGGGTTGTCCGATATTTATTTTCTTTGTGTCATTTTCCTAGTCTTAAATAGACCTTTAAAATAAGGTATCACATGACCATACTTCCCATTTAAAAATGTTGAATTGCCCCCATAATCCCCTTTTTTAGGGGATACTCAAAATTTCCGATTGCTTCAAAAGATACTTTGTGCTAAGTTAGTATCGTTCCCCAAAGGATATTTGTTTGTTTTAACAAACACAAATGTTAAGGGGGGGGGTGGGGGCGGGGTTGGTTCTTTTAAGAAACCTGGTATTTTGCTAAGTATAATGCAGCTACTAAGATGTTGGCGACTTGTGCGTTTAGAAAGCTGGGTTTATACAACAAAAAACAAACATGAGTATAGAAATTTTTTAATTTAGTTAATTTAAAAACAATTTGATCACGCAACTGAATAACTGACTCGAGTTAAGGGTATTTCCAAAATTAAGTTTGTTTGTTTCAGCTTTTCAAACAACTATTCGGGAAGTTCGTCCACTCTCTTAGGCGCTCAATAGCTGTCTCCATTTACGAAATATATTACTCAAATTTGTTTGCACATCAGCCTCAAGAACCCGGATCACAAGTTGCTTTGTTTGCACATGGACCTTGGGGTCAACGAGTTTTGACTGCTCGCCTCGCGAGTTTGAATCTTGCCAATCACAATCGTAACAGAAGTTGCAAAACAGTGTAAAATCATAAATATTTATTATATATATATGTATGTATAAATGTGTTGGAACTCTAGCGGCTGCATTTTAAGTCTGATTTGGTTCAAATTTGGTACACATTTTGGTTGTCTACGTCGCTCAGAAGAATTCGTTAGCTAAAAAAAATCCAACAATCGAAAGCACGTTTTTTGACAGGAAGTAACAATTTTTTTAAATTTTTCCTACGAGAATGAATTATTTTTTGAGTTTTTTCTACAAATATAAATGTAGGATGTTATTCTGCATATTTTGTATTTTACGCGACCTTATAGATCGCTTGGTTTCTCCAAAATCGATCAGAACGTAAAATACCATAGAAGTACCCGGTTCAAAGGCATGGAGTGGATTCTACCGCGGGGTTGGCGTGCGAGGCACGCAATGCATTGTGCATGGAATATATTCAAAATACGAAGGTTGGCGTGCGAAGCACGCAGTTTTTTGTGTGTTAAAGATACTCCCAACATGCTGGTTGGCGTTCGAAGCACGTAATGCATTGTGTATTGAAACACTCCCAATACAGGGGTTGGCGTGCGAAGCACGCAATGCTTTGTATATTTAAGATACTCCCAATATGCGGAATGGCAAGCAAAGCATTTTGCAGCTATTCAGCACCATCGTAAATAGACCTATTAGAAAAATTGTTGGTTGAAACCGTAAAACATAGGCCTATAAACTAAATTTTTAAAATTTGATCAACTCACGTCAGCGGTTCAGCTGCGCGGTCGAATTATTTATTTAGATATAATTATAGTAAAATTTCATTCTAGTAAACAAAATAAAAAATAATAATTACTTACAGTAATGTGTCCCTGGTTGTTCGATGTTTCGGCTAATTTACACTACAGACCAAGTTATATGTACTATGATCGGTTCTATTTGGCTACCCCCTACCTCACGAGTAAAAGTCTCACCATAAAAGTGACTGCAATGTATAGTTTTTCCTTATGAAATTCGCTAATACACTTATCGCCACGTCCCAAGAAGTTCATTGCCCAATTTGTAACGTAGACATTAAGTAGTATTTAATTTGATAATCATTTCACATTTAAACTAAAATAGATTCATTTGGTTTTACATTTGAAATAAACGTCTTAAAACACATTAAGTAAGCTTAGTACATATTGATGTTTATATAAAGGTGTACATTACAGAGAGACTATAATATATACAAGGCTGTATGAGTGTCTCAGCTAAAGTATCGTTCCCATCACAGCTAATGAATTCCACACATGGACTTCAATGTAGTCATGTCTGGACCTTTCCTTGCAGAAACTTAATATTTCTATTTTGCCTCATACAATTTAATACGACAGGTAATGCTAAAATTCAAAAACAAATTGCACAGCTATAGCATACATAAACCTCTATATAATTAGTTTTAGCATTTCTACGCGATTTACTTTTATAAGGCAAGATTAATGGATCTGTTAAATGGAAATTAAGTATTGTGTTCCACTCTTACTCAAATATTTCAGTTTTATCGCTGCATTTTATTTTCAATAGCTCGAAGCACCGCACCGCTATAGTGTTCTTGAAATGTGTAGCTATAAAGTATGAGGTAATAGAGAAGCCACTGTTGAGAAACTGAATTAGTTAACACCTGAAACTATCTCCATTGTTACATTTTAACGAGCGGAACAACGTTAATTTAAATTAAAAGTTTGGAAATGTCATTTACAAAATCCCTTATCAGTTAAAATCTCGGGTTATTTACATAATTTATTTTGTAAAAAAATAGGTAAGCACTATTCACAATGTAATTAAATATGTTCTATGTAAAACGCTTTCGAAGGCTCAAAAATTCTTGATGTAGAAAATTGTTCTAGTGTACTATTTTGCATTCAAATCCAAATTATTGTGGTATAAAAGTTACCTTCCAATACCAACACGAGTGAGTGAGTTGGAGATTGTCAGTTGGTAAGTATGTACTCATTTAAATACAACATGGCTGGTGTTAAGTCTTAAAGAATGTTTGATGGTAAATTACCCGGCACTAGTGTAAATATCGTTCATAATACATTTGTTTACTACCATCATAGATCATGAATAATAAAATAGATCATGCATGCATACGGGGGCTGTGTGCGAAAAAAAGGTTGTCGGGAAAATAGTGCATGATCGCGCCGCGAGGTAGCGCTAGGGAGAAATCATTGGTAGCATTGGTGCTTCACACCGCTTCCGTCGTTTCCCCAATAGATAACGCTATCGTCGAATTTCCAGTGGATTGAAATATAGCATTGGATCGGAGTTATATTAGGTTATCCAAATACAATGCTACCATGCTCTTATATTAATAAATATTTTAACATTTAAAAAAGTCGTACTTGTCCTAGTAAATTTAATATACCTTGACTAAGGATGTTTAATAAAGCTAAACCATTTTCAGAATCTTTATTCAATTTCTAACAAGTATGATTTAAAATAATTGAATGGAAGTACGTTAACGGAATTTGACTGATTATAAACCATACCAAAACAGACATTTAACCTTTTTTTCTTCTTATTTTTTGTAGAATGTCTACAAGTACAAATACATTTTCTGTGTATCTACTTTTTTGAAGTGATAACTTCTATTGACATGTTGGGCACTTTCGCTTGATTATGTTTCTGAAATCTCGCGTCACGCAACTTTCTGCGTAGACACAAGCCATAGCGTGGAGAGGGAATATTGAATACATTTACATTCGTCGTCAAAGCAATCAAATTAACACAAGAATTAGTTAATATAATATAACAGCTGATTTCGTCCATCATCTGTAATTCTTAAACAAAACCCAGCGTGGATTATGCTTTGGGGTTATGTTTGTTTACAACTTCAATCATTATAATTTCTTGTGAAGTTGATTTTTTTTAAATATTAGTTATATAAATAATGTAGTCTATTATAAATACGTTATAAGATTTGCTTTGAGGTTATAAACTGTATATAAAATCAACCTTTTATCATCAATATATTTGTTTATACAAATTTAAAGAATATATACATATTCGTTTAACTTCGGAAATATTCGTACACCTTTGTATAACACATTTGATGATTAATTTCTTCACTATAAAATTAACAACTTCCAAATCATTAATTTGATCTATCAATATGAAATAAAAAGTAATATAAAGATAATATTTTTACCTTTCTTTAAGTATATAATAACGTATATAAATAAACGGTTTTAACCCTACCGTTTTATAATCCTTAAAATTGTGCACATTTACCGAGTTAAAAATCTCCGTAGTCATAGAAGTTATCAGTTACAACGTCTGTTCTTAAGCACACCCAATTTAATTTTTTAAATACTTGTTGTATTATTTGACATTACTACGCCTAGATTAGTTTTAGTCAATATTGTTGGAAATGTTATCTAGAATCTGAAAATGGTGTTAAACGTAATAAAAAATGCATAGTCAAGAAATGTAAGTTTTACTTGAACAAGTACCGATTTTGTGTTCCTTTAAAATATTTAATGGAAAAACAAACACATTTTTTTTTTAGTTTTACCGACTATGGTTTCACAATCGAAGGCATTGACCAGGCAGCTTAACAAGGACTAAGGAATATTATAGAAAACTGGCATATACATACTACAACAGAGACCAGTTATTTATTATTATTTTTAATTTGTAATAAATTACCTGCTTACACGCTTCCTCAGCAAGGGTTAAATCCAGTTATTTAGCTAACAAACAAAAGTAGAAGGACGAGTGTTGATGGGCGTTGAAGACATATTGTTATGGAGAAGACAATGGTTTTAGGCAATGATCAGTTTGACATGAAATCTGCCTGATCATTTAGTACATGGTTGGAGTCTTTACTAATGAGGTATTTACACAAACCTCATAAATCTTAGGTATAATTTACTAAAGATTTTGTGAGGTTTCTTCTTTTTTTTTATATAAAATGTACTTCTACAAAGTACCTTTGGGCTACAGTGTAAATAATCACGGTGGTTTAGTCGCGTCGACAAAAACATATTATCTTAACATGTGTATCTTAATTAGTGTAACTAGCTGACCCGTGCGAATATTTCGCAAGTTCGGAGTAGGCCTACATTTACCTGATTTAACACGTTACTTTAATTGAGTTAATTAAGTTTATTTTTTTACATTGGTTTATAAATAAAAGTTTTCCTATACAATGTTACAGTGTAAACAATATAACTAATATCTGCTATGCTAGTTAAACAGATCCATCTATAATGCTAGTTAAACAGATTTTTAATAGATGGCACCTTTCATTAGGAACATACAAAATATAATATCAAAGTTTTTTTAATCAATTTTTGTTATTAAATCATGAATTTTAAGCTGTTTGTCTATTTTTTGTTAATAGCGAGGAACATAGCTTTAAAATGATGTTTAAATAATTAATTTTGATGAAGAATTAAGGGAGGTATTGCTTAGCGACAAAAAAAAAAAAACACCTTTGAGAAAAAATAGCAATGTAGTGGAGTAACGGCAGCTCTCCAGCTGGGTATTGTTACCATCAGTGTTGCCAACGCTAGGAAAATATCCCTACAACTTACTTGATCTTACATCACTGTTACTTTCGGATTCTTTATTTTTTTTTTATTTTTCGTATATTTTTCCGGTGCTGCTGTTAAGGAAAGCTTTTAAATGATGCCTCATTCATGTAATTTGATGATTTATTAAGGAAGTTAAAAATAGTGGCCTTGAGAAATAATATATGTGATTATTTGCGTACATTTAAATTTTGCAAATTATTGAAAAAAATTAAATAAATAGTGAAAATTAATGCTAAGTCATGTTTAGTAAATAAATGAAGATTGTAACTGGTTTATTATTGCTTAAACAATCGTAATAATTTTGGAAGGTTATATTAAACACAATGCAAACTCCTACTTGTATGATTTTAAAGTTTCATCAAAAGTTGGTGGGGAAACATTTTTAAAGTTTAGGCTGATACTTATTAAATGTAATATTATATTTAAAATCCTTAATAAACAAAAAATGCACAGCTAGCTCGGTTAATTACAATAATCAGCTGTTTATCGGAACACATTAATATTCCATGTTTTCTGTTTGTCAGTGAAATTCAAATTAACAGCTGATTTCCTACTTTGAAACAATTTGTATTTACAATTATCGTTATTGGTTCGTTTATGAGCAGGCAAAATTAGTTCTGGTGATTTGTAATATTTATAACTGATAGAACAAAACTTTAATTCTGAGACGCGTTTCAAGGATAATGTCACACATCTTCATTTATACCAGCGTACAATAATCTATCTATAAACAATCTGATACAGTTTGTTCATTGCATCTCGATTGATCATATACCTTTACTGAAACGACACGAACAAATAAAAGTGTAAAGGAAAAGTGTAAAGCTTGCCACTATTCTTTATTTTAGTTGAATCAACACTATTAATGAAACACTTATGTTCTAGTATTAAACAGCATTACACACATCACAATATACTTCCTCAAGATGAGTTATTACACAAGGAGTAACTTTGTGTTCCTTCCTTTCCAGAAACCCGTTCATAAATCACAAGACACCGTACTTTATCTTGCATCAAGAAATTTACGAATTATTATTCTTCTTTGGAACAAATTTATTTTATACGCCAAATAACTTCAAATCTAATTTATTTCAGAGAATCATTTTTGTTTTAATTAGTTTTAGTACATCGCCGTTCTATATATTAGTACTGTCTAAAATTGTTAAAGATGTATTTAGCTATACCAGAAAGTAAACAAGTAATAATAATTTAAATAAACTAAACCTGAACATATCTCGGGTTCAAAATCGTTTCCTTTCGAATAATTTCAACGAAATTTACCGAAATAAAATGTTAAGTATTATAGGCTATTGTTTGACATATCCTTTTGAACGTCCATTTTAATCAGCCACATAGAAAATCTGCACACGACCATTAAAAATACAATTTAGTATGAGATTGACCATATACTATATTCATTTTATAAATATTGTTTGTAACTATTCCTAAAGTTGGAAATCTACAAATCAGACAAATACGATATTATATAAATATAATTGAGCTTGACTTGTGAGAAATATTATTTCTAAAAGTAAAAATAAAAATGAACACAATTCTCACAAAAAATACGTTTATTCGTCAAACGTGTTTCAACGACAAAGTCGTCATCTTCAGTGACAAATGAGCTACAACTAAATTATAACTGAGGAGACAAGGTGCTATGCTACATATTTATACCCTCTCTCAGAGTAGGGCGTGGTCTCAGTTTAAAAAACAACCAATAGAGTTGACAATAACAACATAAAATTACTAAGTAACCTAACGTTACGTCTAAAAATTAAGAGTAATGAGACTGATTGGTTAATTAACGAATGAGATATGTAACTAGGCGTAAACTACAGTAAATAAGTGTTAGAAATCAATAAATGCGAAGCTAAAATAAAATACATTCTGGTATGTTATCGTAAATTGCATACGATTTCAAAGAAGATCTTTACACATATATAAATGTAACAATAAAATCAAAGTAAACAATTTATAATAATAAATAAAAATAATAAAATCAATATATGTATTAATAAAAATATAAAAATTAATAAAAAACAAAACATATACATAATATCTAACATACATACTTGTAACTACATCAATGCATGTAACAGGCTTAAACCACTTAAAAAATGACGACTAAAGTACAAAAACTTAAAAATTTTTAAAATAATAATAAATATAAAACAAATAAATGTTCATTTTTTAAATCCAAATTAAATGTTACAGTAGCATAGAGTTGTGTATGGGGCCTATAATTCTTTGTTAACAATTATTCTTCTGTTTCTGTTTATGTATAACGTTTCCCAAGCGTCCAATGTGTTTTTTCTAGTTACATATTTGAATAATTTGGTGTTTTCTATTTTAAAATAGAACGATATTATATACATAAAATTAATATGTTGATGACGTTATGAATGAAAAATTACAATTAGAAACAAACCTACTATTTTTTTATTTAAGCCTTAAAAGGGTATGTTCCATAAGCCCAATAAATTTTAAGTCAGCAGATTCAATTAATCTACCAAATAAGTTTATGTTTGTAAAATCGTTATTAGCAATTAGAGGTTTATTCTTTTATTGCGAAGTAATTACATAGACCATCTAATACAATTTTCCGTTACGTTTTTAATTTTAAGTTTGAATTGAAATATTTTAAACATGTATTATGTCTTGAACTTTTTAGTTTTGGGGTTATTTAAAATTTTGGTTCAGTACCTTCGACACCTAACCGACTTAGCTACTATTATGTAGTGTTATCTGAAATTATAAAACTATTTTTGGAAGAAGGAATGAGTGAAAAATGAGTAATGCTAAACCATTATTTAAATTACATTTCAATCTGATAATTAGCGTTTATTACAAAAAAAAATAAAAAAATAACTAATAATATACACATTATTACTAACTCTAGTAATAACCTTACATAATGACAACTCGGAAAAATACTTATCAATTTTAATTGTACTTTTTTGTCTTTGCCTGAGAAAGAATATTTCAGATACCTCGTTTTCGTCAGCTAAGGTAAGCAGATTGTCACTTAGTAAATTTTGTCGAATACATGTGCTGTCTTTAGGTTAGGCCCAGTTTGACTTCCAATTTAAATTTTTTTTTGTCAGACGGCACAAACGTGAAAAAATGTATTAAAAGTGTGTTAAAAATGATCGATATTTGTATTTTAAGTATTTTCCTTTTTTAAACGGCGTTTCTCATGACTTATCAAAATATACTTTAAAGGCCTTGGTTCTCAAGCTAAAACTCACCTGATTAATATTAATAGTTTTTTTTCAGTTAGAAAACAATAAAATTTCTGACGATAAAACCCCGCTGTCGCATTTCACTTTAAATCTCATTAGCAC
Organism: Philaenus spumarius; assembly: GCA_018207615.1. Lineage (NCBI taxonomy): Eukaryota > Metazoa > Arthropoda > Insecta > Hemiptera > Aphrophoridae > Philaenus > Philaenus spumarius. The sequence goes on along the minus strand of JAGFPH010002598.1, from coordinate 171,058 downwards.
TAAGTAACTGTTTTTTCGCAAAATAAAGTCCATATATAGTCTACCAATGTCGAGATATGTGTATATAAGTTGCTTTGTCCTGACTAACTGACTGACATACAATTAAATTAGAGCGAAAACTACTTCACACAAAAATATTAAATTTTGAAGGTATGTTATTATCGGGTCTTAGAAGCACATTAATAAATGATTTAGGAAAATTGTTATTATAAAACGTAAAAATTCTAGGCTTCAGTCTCATAACATATAAAACATCTAATAATTCGGATTAAAAGATTAGCAACACAAGTTAGTTGAATGCATTTACATTTATTAACATAGCAACCAACGTATACGACTTAGAATCAGTTTATTATTATTCACAACCAACTGCTTTATTTTCGACAGTTAAGAAAGTAAAAGCCAACAAACAAAAATCTAAGAAAACTTTATTCTATTTAACCCTGGAACACTAAGGTGGTTTTAGCCAAACGTAGTTACAAAACCTTCGTCTGCCAGACTACTGTTTAGAAAGGGTAATAAACCAAATTAAAAATACTAAACAAATATTTTTACTCTCATAACTTTGAATAAGGAGTCATTATAAACACATTCAATACGTTTTAAAAAATTTTTAGTATGTGGCATCATCACAGGAGCACTTTGCTTGGTACTCCTCACAAATTGCTCTTGAGCACTTCTCACAGAAGAATGAGGTCATTCTTCTCTTTGCTGAAGGGTAGAATGTGCATATCTTGTGATCCTGTTGTTGTCTTACATCCAGTACAACTGTCTTACATTGATCAGGAGCATAGTTCAGTTCTGCACCAGTATCATATTAGTAACTACCAGTATCATACCAATAATTAAACTAACGTAAATACTAATGTTTAGTCCATCAGACTACGCGAACCTAAAAACTAGCAAAAAGCATGCTCGTTCGGACTTACTATACTGACCATATAATCAGCTAGTGCTCAAATTAAGGTACACGGAGTGGTGGGCCGTTCGGTGGAGAGGAAGTAGGGAAAGTAGAAACATCGATAGTTCACAGTAGTCTGTCAGACTAAGCCTTAGTGTTCTTTAAATTCAATCATCTGTTGTTCCACATTATACATAAAACTGTTGAGTTGGATCGAAAACTTAACATAATTTTAGGTCAGTCCTGTACTAAACCAAAATACGTTTATTGAAAGCATTTAAATTTGTTACCATAGCAACCAACTTGGAAAATTTAGAATGAAGTATATTCTTCAAAACTAACAGTTTAAGCAAAAAATCCAAGCAGAACAAAAATCAATGAAAACAACTTACTATAATTATACAAATTATACTGTTACAAATTATATTGTTTATTTTTCAGCATTATATAAACGTTTTTTGAAATGTTAATTATAAATTATTTTAAAATGTATCGTGATATTATAACGCTATCTGTAATTTTAATTATTTGGGTATTTACGTGCTTATTTTTATCTCTATCAGTCTATCATATATTATGTATAGGTCAATTGTACCAACATCACACTTCTTATATCCAAGTGCTTCTGTCCTAGTTCTAATCAATCATTAAACATATTATCATAATATACAATATTCTGTTTGCATTGGCTTTTCCAGGATTTGGTCCTGGGGTTGTTGAGCGAAGCGAGCAAGACGGAGCCCCTAATTGTGTATACGAATTGGTGAATACAATCTATCGAATAAAAATGTCAGTAGATAAAATTTAAACAATTTTAAATTCCCATGATTTTAATAGTAAATGTATCAAAACTTGTTTGGGACAAAATATATACATTTTATATTAGCTTTCCATAATGCGGCTGGGAAATTAGTTTAACAGTTGACAATCAGTAACATGTATCTACCAACGAAAGACGCAACGGTTCCTTATGTACAACGAAACATCAACATTGACTGACTAAAATCAATAGAGATTACTTGCAGGCGTACTTTAGATTAGACGCCATACAAATAATTTGTTGGAGTATATGATTTCATAAAACTTTAAAGAGTTTTTAATTTAACAAACGTGAAATTGCGAACTTGAAATTAAATCAGAATTTAGTCGGAACGTTTATTCGATAAAGTATTTAGTGTTGAAATAGGGGAAACATCTCCAACACAATTACTGCCAACATTCCGGCTTTAATAAAACTGTAACTTAATTACACAAATAGGTCAAGCTGTTAGTTTGGACAGTGATATATTACTTATGTAGTTATTGTGCTTTCTTTCGTCTGTAATAAATTCACTATCTAAGTTAAATAAACGTTATATTTTTTAACAAATAAATGCATTATTTTAAACTGTAACTTTAGCCATTAACTGTAAGAAATAGCTATGATTGAAATATGAGTTTCACTAAACATAATTCAAGGATTAACAATATACAGTTTCCGAACTATATTTAAAACCTACATGGTATCCATCCTTGTCTAAGAGCAACTAAATAATTATTACAAAACGAGGATAAAAATACTTTTTCAAATCAATCTTTTTCAATGACTTGGAGGATCTTAAAACTATCATTGCTTTTTTAGCGGTGATTTTTATTTTCTAATACATTGCAAACAGCATAGCTGACCTTACCAATACAGTTTAATCTATGCCATTTTGTTGCTGTTTTTTTTAATCATCTGTTGGGAGTATAAACAATTAACGCTGTTGGTAGTATAACACTAAATGACTTATGTGAACGGTGTAAATCGTATAAATACTACAATAATAACAGCTGATTTGCTTGCTTGCTATTATAAATAATTAAAAATAGAAAATATAACAAAATAAATTTGGTAATTTTATGAATTTGCCATTAAATTTAATATTTCAAACTTTTTCGCTATATATTTTTATAGCCTAATAACACTCGACGGACAAATAATGATCCAAGTTTACATAAAACTAATACAGTAACTTACAACCTTTTTAATGAACTCATATTATGAGGCAAATCAAATAAATTAAAAATTTCAAAACACGGTAAATTACAAATATAATACCACACTCGATAAACTTATCCGGGAAAGAAATATAAATTAAGGGTTTACCTTAGCGTAAAGTTTACTTTCAGGGACACGATGGGCAAGATTAGCGTTATTAACAAAGTTTTATAAGCTTGAATAGATTTAATACAAGTTTAGTACTTTATACCAGGGGACGTGACGGAAATGCGGAAAACATTGTTTGCAAAAAATATGAAACTAGTTTGGCTTAAAACAAGTTTAATTTAAAATTAGTTTATAAAGACAGGCGAAAAAATCTTATTATAATGTAAAATTAGTTTGTACAAAATGTTATACACATTTTTGACCCCCATGTCCCCTGACAATAAACTGATATTTTAAAAGGAACTCTTTCTCACAGAGATTGAGCAAAAAAGCCGAATAAGAAGCCTTTTTATACTGAGGCGAAGTAAGATTATGGGCCTAATGTTCTATCATTTATCTTTACAAATAAATTAAATATTAGTTATCTAGTTATGGTTGGGTAGAATTTACAGTTTTATAATAATGTTGACTCACGGGAGATGAGAAAATAAATTAAGGGGAGCAGACCATTTTGAATATCCCTATCTCCGTCCATGTTAACATAGGTACATTTTTCTCAGGATCTATTTAAGATACAGGGTTGAAATTATGCACAGTTTTATATTGATTACTTTTACCTATTTATACCAGAGTAAATTCTTATATCTACTTTAGTTTTTTATTTATGAATTTTTTAGATACTTTTACTCAAATCATTCAAAAAATTGCATTTCTTTTTTTTTAAAACTAAAAAGTAAGTAATATATTTGAAAAAGCTTTGGTCTATCTGTGTATTGTAATAATATAAATGTGTGTGCAAAAATTCATTCCTGTATCATTTACACTTCCTGAGATAAATGTACCTAAATATAAAAAAATAAAACTTTCGGAAAACAAAGAAAGCATGAACACTTACTATTCAGTAATGGCCAGATGAGTATGATGGGTTATCTGGGTCTTCATCTGCTTCAAAGTCATCCTCTAGCTTCCTCCTCTTTAGGTTGATCTTCTGCCTACACTTTTTTTTGAAACTCCTCTAAGGCTTTTTCTGATCTTTTTATTCTTCGGGCATCCAGCAGCTTCATGGCGGATACACAGTTTTTCCCAGCAGGCAGACCCATTAGTTTGAAAGTTATGCACTTGGTCACATTTCCTTTATTGTATCCTGCTATAGCATCGTAGACACCTAATTTTAAAGTAGACAGCCTGACAAAAACCTTTTTAGGGATACGGCTCCATATAACGTTGTTGAGGGATTCGCTTATGTTTTGTGTTCCGCCGTGAGCGCACTTAGCAAGCAAGATAGGATTGGATAGATCTCTGAAGATTGGTTTGATTTCATTCAGGACTGTAACAGGTAGGTGTGTATGATCTGAGTGTTTGTATTCAACATTGTTGATCTTCGCCTTTTGGTATTTGCACCATGTATCGCTGTCTTTAGGGCACAACGCATGTTCTGGGTTTTCGTCGGTCGATCCCAGATGAAAATACTCGGCCCATATTGCTGATTTCATTTCTTGAACCCCTTTTGTGGCATTTCTCCTGATTGCAAGACCATAATACATTTGTATAGTGTCAATGGCATGTCCTGTTAGCCTACCCTGGCCACCTATCGTTTTCCCATCGGAGAGTACTTTCTTTGAATTTTTTTGCTTGAAGTTTCTCAAGCGTTTGCCCATCCGCTTTTGGACATGACCCTCACATTCCATTTTTTCTATTTGTAAATGTGGGCCATATGGTTGTTGGACACTTACTGTTTCATATCCTTTGCAGTCACCATCTCCTAAGTAATACTTATATCGTATCCCATAGTTAAATTCGGACCTCGCAAACATTTTTGATACCCCTTCTACCTCCATACCACCACTGGTGCCAGAGTAATTTGCAATGCATGATGAATCATGTTTTTTTTCTAGCCTACCTTTACATTGGCAGAATTTAGAGAATATTTCCACATCGATAACTTGTCCTGTTGTGATGCTGGTAGCCGTTACTACACCATTGAGTGACGAAAAACCCCGTCGCTGCCAGCTACCATCGAAAGCACACGCAATGTCACGATCACCGTCATTTTGTTGGACTGCCCTTTCTGCTGCTTCCTTCATTGATTCCAAACATACCATTTGAGATAAGGCCAGTAATATTTTATTGTACTTAGCAAATTTGGAAGGCTTAGGCAAATTCATTACTCCCGCAAACAATTCCCCTGTTTCTTGCCCAACTCCAATGCTACGCAATGCATATACAAAGCGTATATTTACATCGTATACCTCTCTTTCTTCATCATTTAGGCCTACTTTAACTTTATCAAATTTACTACTTCTTTTAAAAACTTTCTTTCCACAATATTCGTTACTGCATCCTAAATTGAGCGTAAAAGCTAGGCCTATCCTTTTCTTTACCGAGAGAACCAATGGGCTGTAGCAATGTCTACAAACAGCTATTTCAGAAATCATATTTTCTAGAACACATAAGTCTATTATATCATACTTGAATTCTTCTTTATCAAACTGTTCATATTCTGCATGACTGCCAAGTTTTACCTTTGATGTACTTTCAGTTGGTGAATTTCCTTCTTCAGTGGTATTCTTAGGCCTAGGCCTAGCTAGGTTAGTTTTGACACTATGCCGGCCAAAGCTCTTCCTCTTTTTAAAAATCTTTCCTGCTCTTGGTATTTTGTAGGGAAATGAAACTAAAATTTAGAAACTAAATATTATCACTGCAAAACAACACAAAACAATTTCCCTAAAATCACTTCACAATTTAGTCAGTTTAGAAAACAAACACAAACTAAAACAACAACAAAACCATAGCAACTGAACAGCTGAATGTAGTGCCTTCTAAATATTGTGCTTCTCCTGTTACATTCACTATAAAACATATAATGTGCTATGACAATATAGCAGCAATTTAAAAATATAATATTATGTGACATGAAAGGCAGCTGTGCAGCAGCATTACAAGAGCTAAAAACTGCGTGCAAGCCGGTAAACAATAATTTTTTTGCCATCAAATTATAAGAAAACCTAGTTGTGTTATATATCACTGTAAAGAGAACATTTCAGTCTATTAAAAAATACAAAAAACAAAAAACCGCTAAAAATTCGATTTTAAAGTGGTCTGCTCCCTCAGATTACAAAAGATTAGTCTGTACATCCTACTTTAACAGTGTTATAATAAGACACAATACATCAACTTTTACAGGAAACAATTATTTTTAGGAAATTAAAATTGATGTTTTATGACAAGAATTTGGAAAGATTTATTAAAGAAAGTTTGATTGAAATTGGTATGTTTATAATTTTCAAATTAAGACTGTGCACAAAAGTTTTTATCTAAGCAACTCTACTTTAAAATATATAAAAAAAAGAATTAGTATTTTTATTGATTTATTAAATTTAGGAATGGAAATGTGAACGTTGACAGAAACAGTTAAAGTTTGAGATTTTAATACTTTAACGAAAGTATAACGTGTAAAACTAAGTTGTAATATATAGGGTGCCTATTTTAAGTGCGCCACCATTGATATATCAGAAGCGACAAGATTAACAGGAAACTTTAAATGGGGGACTTCACCTACTTTTTAGTGGCCATTAAAAATATTAATTTGAAATTTTGGAAATATACCGCCATTTTCCAATATGGCGGCCAACTTTCGAATTTCTTATGGAAACCACTATTTTTTATGACATATTTGGATTTTACATGCTACTCTAAGACTTTTTTTATTCTTGGTGTTTTTTTT
>JAGFPH010002598.1:144652-164205 GCA_018207615.1 Philaenus spumarius | reverse complement strand
TTTTTTTTAACTACATAAAATCCTATAATCAAATCCTAAAAATGTGCCTTTTGGGGGCAATAGGAATAACAAAAATACTAGACATAATTCGAGCATTAGAGTGGTTGCAATTGTAATCAAGTGATGAAACTAGTTTTTGTGCTCGTTACACAACACGAGTTTTCATTTTGAAACTATTTAATAAAATGAACTGAAAAACATAATTTATATGTTTCTAGGTCACGTTAGGTTACTTAGTTGGGAAAGGAACAGCCTACACTTTACAATTAGATCAATTAGAAGCAGAATTATACTGTGGTGTTACATTTATACCTCAGGGATGTATTGTTCATTAAGGAACTGCGATTAAACTGTTTAGTTTATTCAAAACAGAATGTTAAGACTCATAATTTATCTCTTGTAACATCTGTACTGTTGTTATTACTATACAAAGGAAAAGTTTGAATGTTAAGGGTCTGCTGTAGTAGCGGCCATCTTGGACTTTTATCCCATAAGAGCAATGTAAAATTTCAAACCATATATTTCGTTTATTTTTTATCATACAATTGTTTGCAAGGTCTCATTTTAAGCACAGTCACAATACGCATCCGTTTTGTAATTTACTTTTTTTTAAATGCTTTTGATTTGTTATGTAATTGACATTTTGCAATTACAAAGTTAGATTTTTTTCCTAACACAATCAAAAATTAATAATGAAAAATAATTTGCAAGCCCGATCCGAAATTTTATAAAGATTATTCAGTTTTTTTTTTTTTTTTTTTAAACACTCAATTACAAAAGATATTATACTTATAAAATGGTTTGAAATGAGGCAATGTCAAAGCGTTCATCTGCAAGAAATTGTACTTTTCATATAAGGATATAGTGAGAAGCGCTTTCGTTTCCGGTTGCTTTCTCGTTTACTGGAGCAGACAATTAAGTTTTTCAATTACATTTGAGGTAGCCACAGAAACTACATAATTGATTAGATTGATAAGATTGTTACCATAATTAAACCAGTCACTAAAACAAAAATAAGCAGTTTTTCAATAAAACTGGATAGTTTACTTGCTTACTTACAGTGGCGGTTCCAACACCAACTATACTACTGGACTCCTACCGATGCTCGCGCATTTTATCGTGCTTGCCGACTTTCAACCAACTCCTAAGAATCTTTTGGAAATAAGAAATATTATTTTATGCCTGAGATCTCTAATTTCAGAATCAGTTTGGGAAAATAAATGTGCAGTAACAATAAAATGAATGAATATTTGTTGAAATAGTTATTATCTTGTTGAACCCTAGAAATTTTTGAAATAGTTATTATACAAAATGTAAATACCTGACAGTCCTCACCTTGAGCAGTATTAATCTACATGTCATCGACTGTCATTTTCACAACTCAGGAAGCTTTAAATTTGAAAACGCCAAAATAAATAATTTTTTAAAAATTCTTTTTGTTGTTTCCTGGTTTTTAGTCAAAATGCATCGATCAAGTCTCACAAAGTCTTATTGTAAAGGTGATTTAACTTACTACAACTTTTTAATTGAATATATAGCGTTTCATCTAATGGTTTACAAAATATAAGCAAATACAAAAATAAGTTAAATTTTGTTTATGGTTTTTATTGTTTCAATAATTCCACAATAAAAAAAGAATTGATTCTGTGGTGTTTCCATCCTAAAACCTATTCCTTAAGTCATAACGCAATCGTTGCTGTTAAATTTTTTAACATAAACATAATATCATCTCTACCGATTGCTCTGTGTGGGGATTAAGGTTGTGCAACACGAATAAATGCATTATATTCGGTGCTCTGAGTCAACCTGAGAAGGCTGGCTTTATGCTTTTGAATTAATAAGAATATTACTTGTAAATTCTTACAAACGGTAGTTTTAATTTCTATTTTGCTCAATGCTTTTTGCAGAAAATTCAATGTGTAATCATTAGCTAACAAATGGTGCCCCATGTTTTTGTTTTTTAAGTTGGCCTAATTCATATAAAAACTATTGTCATATCTATAAACGAATAACTAAGGATAAATTACAATTCACCTTTTCTATGATCTATTACAAACTTTAGTTGTACAGATAGTGCCAAGTAGTGTGAAGCGTCACTTGAGCATGCGCTGTAACGTCTTACCCTCTCCTACTCGACTGTGAGTCTTCAGTACAGTCACTAATAAAAAGTGTTGATATCCAATCAATACGACTACATAGCAGACGTAGGGCAGGCGGCTCTGACTGTACTCCGCCGTGAGAGGGGAAATGTGGTGGGAGCCGGCGTAGGAGACTTGCACACCAACTCTTCGCGCTGCATCCTAATTGGCGATATCTTGTACTACAACAATAAGACAGTAACAATAACAAATTCTTATAAATTGCAATGGTTGATCTTAAAAAAATCGTTGAAAGTTTGGTAAAACAGCTGAGAGCTTTTTGGAACTGTTTCGTTCTGGTATAGCCAACTCTAAGGCCCCTATTACACTAGGCCACCAGGTGGCGCCACCAGCCAAGACACCGGTGACTCTGTTGGCTACCATTCAGGGCCACCGGTGGCGCCAATAATCATTCTTGTTCGATCTTCGATTGTTTGTTAAGTTATTGCAAGTAATACAAGTCGATCAATCTGTTTTCTGTTTTTCTCGACTTCAGTATGTCTAGTGAACTGCAGATTATGCAAAAATTATTGGACGCAATAAATACAGAAGATTGTATTTGTGCAGTGGACCAACAATCTGCAATTTGGGTCGCCAGTTGTGAAGATTATTGTTTTTTAATTATATTCAATCAATTTATTTATAAACATATCTGTAGTAATTAAAAATAATAAATAAACAAGTTTAGAATAGAATATAATATATTATGTAAATTTATTTTTATTTACATCAATAAATTTCTGTCGAGAAATGAATTATCTCTCCAGTATTCTTTATTTATACACATCAATTACATTACTCAGTAAGTAATTAAACTTTATATTATTACTAAGTAGAAAGAAAGCTCATTATTAGTATAAAGAAAGTTTAATTATATCAAATTCTAACTAAAACTGTGTCACTTTTTGTGGAATCTTTGTTCCATCTGACTGTATGTTTGTGGCGATCAAATAAAACAACTGTAGCTTAATAACTATGTCAGCTACAGAAATACAATATCTTATTCAGATTGTCCCCGAACTCTTTGATTCTCTTTTGTGGATTTGTTCCTGGGATCGAGGCAAACATATTTAACAATATAAACATGGGTGCTTACTCTTTCGTCTGTCTGTATCCGATTTTTTTACAAAATAATTGATATCTATATAACGGTTTGACCGATTGAGTTCAAACTTGACATGACGTTATACCTAACAATGATCTATTTTAATTAAAATGAGCTATTGTTACCAATTATGCGTTTCAAAAAGGCGACTATTTGAACATTTCAAACATTAACTACACCAAAACTGTACGTTTTAACAAAAATTGTCAGAGCACCTTTTTTGTAGCACTTTTAATTCCCTATCGGAAGGTATAACTATCAAAACAATCGGATAAAGGATATTAGTTAAGTTAAAGATAATAACAGCACACGTACATACAATAATATTAGTGGTGGCCGGACTGGTTGCGCCGCCTGGCGGCCTAGTGTAATAAGCTCGGTAAGATACAATGCCCCGCTACTAACCTCGGCCACCACTGGTTGCCGGCTTGGTCGCCGATCTCGGCAACCAGTCAGCAGCCAAAATCTGGTGGCGCCACCGGCGGCCTTAATGTAATAGGCTCCATAAGAATCAATGCCCCGTGACGAGCAGCGAAACCGGTGTCTTGGCTGGTGGCGCCACCTGGTGGCCTAGTGTAATAGGGGACTAAGACTCAATACACACTATTAATTTAGTGGAGTGAAGAAGAACATGCATCTGTCATGTAAACGGCAAAATGCATTCGCTTTGCCGTTTAGCAGCCGTCCACTGGAACCAAACGTAAACCGAATAGTGTGAAACAACAAACAATTTGTTGTTTTCACCAGTCGATGTTTGTCGTACGGTTATAACCGAATAGCGCGAAAGGGTTAAAGTCCGTCAAGTTCTACTACCATAAAGTAGAAAGAGTAACAACTATTGATAGCGACGAACGAAATTTTCCTGAACAAACCATAAGTGTGTATCGTTTTCTGTGAGAAAAAATATTGAAAAACAGTTTACTTTAGACTATTACCATATTTTTCTAAAAGTTAATTTATAATACAGAAATAATACATTTCCACAAAGTCTTCCTTGATAGAGAATACCTGGCAGTAAATACGAAGTTAACATAATTATATCCTTTTCAATGTGTTTTTATCGAAGAAACAAATAAACTATTATTTTTAATAATTGATAACCTTTTGCAATAAAGTTTTGATGAGATTCATATGTAGATTTTGATTCTAAATTGTAAAATATCTCTTTGAGTACGGTAACAAAATAAATAATTGAAATGAAAGGAAAATAATATGCAAAATCTTAAATAATTCTTTGTAAATCATTAACTTTCGTTTTCGAGAAAATAAGGAGATATTCATTTAAATGAGTATTTTCTCTCAGAACAACCTTCATTAAATGATGCACTTTATTTTATTTTGCAATTCATATTGTTTCTGACTTTCTAATCCATACAATTAATAAGAGATTCAAGTCAGTTTTGTATGTTTTTAATGGGAGAAGGAGTCTGAAAAAGAACAAATACTTTTATCTTAAGAATTTTAAAATTTATATTATTTATACACATATCCAAAATTTATTTTATTTCGTTATTTATTTTTTTATTGGTTTTAAAGTCAAAGAGATATAAGTTTTAGACCTATTTAGTTTCGACTGAATAAACTGTATGGTTTCTTAATAACATGGTTTTGCCCCTCAGAAACCCTCTTCACTTCAATCTAATTTTATAGGGTTTATTGATCATTCTTCTATAATAACTTCGTCTACCCTTGATGGCAATCGTTTAATGTGCAAGGCCCGTCAGTCAAATATGAATGTAGGCTACTGAGTCGTCTCTTTAACTACAATCCCTATAATATTAATGGTATCATAAACATGTTGCTCTTTAGGAACTAGTTGAAGTTCTAATGATTTTCTTTTACATTTATTCTAAATAAAAGGTTACAACTTGTTTAATTATATTGTAATTTAGTTAATACAATTAAATGTTGGAAAAAAAATTACAAAACCACTTTTATAACAATTAAAACTTTTCTTTTCTTTAACTATTTTTGAAAACACAATTTTTTTTTAAACTGGTCTACTAGTTTTCCTAATCATTGTTGTTTTACATTTCAGAACAGAAGTCAACACCGTGTGTATCCTCATACAAAACTAAATCCTTTTAAAACAATGCCAGGGAACACTTTACTTCGGACTACTAAGATGTTTCACTAATCACAACTTAAAAAGAAACTTTAAAAAAACTTTAATTTGAAAGTTCACAAAGACGTAAAAGATATTAAAAGTTAGTTAGACGAAGTGGTTGAAAACTTTCTCAAAACTGTAAACATTTCTTTAAACAAGTATTAAAAGTTTTCCGTCTGCTGGAATGGATTTGATGCTCGTGGCTTATATGAAAAATAGTTTTGTAGGGGAGTGGTCAGAAAATATTAAAATATACCTAAAACATTTCTTAATAGAAACTGTTTCTTTTACAGGAATTTTTTTTTATTATCTATAACAAATTTAAAAAGTTTGTACTATAAAAAAAAAAAAAAAAAAAAAAAACTGCTGTCTATTCTTCACGTCTTACGCAATATATAGTATAAATTTTGTAATATGTATATTTACACCTCTAAAAAGTGTAGTATGTTTATATATATAATTACATAATATGAATAGGTAACTAAAATGTCATAAATATTTACATACACCAATATAAAACAATGAAATAATCGTACAAACTAACAAAAAATACCACACAAAAAACACTATAAATCTGTAGCTTTTATCTATAAATCTGTTTTTTTAGCTTTATCTTGGTAAAATGTTAGGAAATCCTAAAGGTAAAATCCAAGAACTGGACAATTCTGGAATATATTGTATAAAATGTGAAATGTATCCGAAGAAATATATAGGCCAAACTAAAAGTAAGAAGACAAGAATTAAAGAAAAAATGTTCTCATATAAAGTACAATAGGCCAGATAAATCTGCTATGGCTAAACATTGTTTATATGAAAACCATCATTTTAAAATAGAAAACTCTGTATTATTGAAAAATGTAACTAAACCTAACACAATAGGTTCTTGGGAAACTTTTTATTTTAACAAGCATAGTAAAATAATTATAAATAATGAATTAAGGCCCATACAAAATTCTATATTAATATAAAAATAATGTATTGTATGAGATTATTATTAAGTTAGTATTTTTTTAGTTATATAATTAATTATTGTTAGGCTAGTTATATTAACGCAAGGCAATTTTATTGATAATACCCCACTAATTTAACGTATTCTTAAGCCACGCCCCTTAGAATTCTGTATAAATACGGGGGATGGAGCACTGTAAGATTAGTTATAGCTTGACTATAGTAGCTCGTGCATCACTGAAGATGGCGACTTTGTCGTTGAAACGCGTTTGAGTTAATAAACGTATTGGTTGTGAAACTTTTTGTTCTAAGTTTATTCCATCAAGTACACAGAAAACACTGTTTCATTTGTATCACTGTCATTTCAAATATCTACAATTCTACAAACACCAGTATAAACAATGAAATAGTCTTCAAACTACAAAAATTACTACAAAGAGAACCCTGTTTCATATAACGCAATCGGGCGCAACGGGAACCTGCCCCCAGTCCCGTCGAAAACTCACTCTAATACTGAAATAAAAGGAGAAAGAGGCCAAAATTTGATATGGGTCAATTCCTAGAAGAGTCTTGTGAAATGGCGCAGAAAATGAGACAACCCGTTAAGAAAATTTCGTCACACATTAAAAATGAACTAATAACAGATGTTCAATATCACTGTCGCAAATTGTTGTTTATAGAAAGCCATCTGTTTATTAGGCTAGAAGTTCACATTTTAAAGTAGAGTTTAAAAAATAAATGGATTCCAACTTTTAATTTTTTTTATATAACACCCGATATTTGATGATGATTTGGATTTGACTGAATCCTGGCATCTGAATTGGCAGCTGATATTTGCTTTCAATAAACAATAATTTATTGTAATGAGAGTGAAACATACAACACATTTAAAAAAACACATATCGATACCTGGGATGCGCATCTACACACCGTGTTTTATAAATGTGTTGTGTTTTTGTGTTTGTGTCTGTGTAGTTAACGTTTTGACGACATCCATGCATAGAGGGATTTTCTGAGGATGAGATAAATATCTCGAAACGCGTAAACAGTTTTACAAAAGAGGATCACCGATGAAAAACGAAATGTATTGTACTTTATTATATACTGTTTTTAGGTCGGGTTTATATCGCTCTATTATATACAAAACATCACTCACGCAAAAAACCTGCCCTAATCAGTATGCGTCAGTATATAGGATACCAAGCGCCCACCATCCTATCGAGATTTAAGTGCCTCTGTCCTAATCAATTGCCATTTTAATGAAAATATCCAATACCGTAATCTGTTTCCATTTGCTTCGGTCTCCGTGGGTGGTGGTGAGCGAAGCGAGTTTATATTATTTAAAAAATGTCATTCGTTATCCTACCTTGATATTGAGTGAAACATGTTGTAGACACAAAAACTAACGCATGTGTTTGCCTCGCTGTTTGTGTAGACGAACTGCATCTGATGAGGTAGTTTTGACATTCCTCCAAGTAAAACGTATTACTACACGACAGAACATATACAACTCCACTACGCACACCACATATACAGGGTGTCCCACCAAGAAACTCTCAAGACTTGTTCTTCAGGTGAAAATAACAAAAAAGGTTCATATAAACATAGGTCCAGAAACGCTTAGTTAGCGAGCTATACAGGGTGGAAGATTTCGCCCAGATTTCAGTGCCACCTTTAAAATGGAGCCCTATTAAATTATTTTGGAAGTTACACATGACGTAAAATTTAGCGTATATTATGTAAAGTGAACTGAAAAATTGAATAAAATTGGCTGCGGGCCTGTAGCTGCAGTAATTTTTTAAGAATCTGAAGAAATACACCAAATTTGGTGTCCAAAAACAAGTTTCATTTAGGTTTCAAGTAGATTAACTTTGTTAAATGGGTAACAAACACGCAACATTCTTTAACAAAACTTGTAAAGAATTAATTTCTTAAGATAATTATGTAAAATAAAGACACTAAAAATTATTCGAAAACTTTGAAAATCCATTTTTAATTAAATAAATAACGTACGAAAAATAGACAAAAATGGTTACACTTTTTTTTTTACTGAACGTACATATTTTTACTAGCTGACCCGTACGGGGTTGCCCGTGGTGGTTGGTATTTTCAGTCTTTTTAACGTAATTGTATTCTTTTTAAGTGTTCAGTCAGTGAGTGGTATTTGGCTTTTATATATATATAGATCTCAAATAATAAAAGCACTAGCGTATATTATGTAAAGTGAACTGAAAAATTGAATAAAACTGGTTGCGGGCCTGTAGCCGCAGTAATTTTTAAGATATCTGAAGAAATACACAAAATTTGGTGTCCAAAAACAAGTTTCATTTAGGTTACAAGTAGATTCACTTTGTTAAATGGGTAACAAACACGCAACATTCTTTAACAAAACTTGTAAAGAATTAATTTCTTAAGATAATTATGTAAAATAAGACACTAAAAATTATTCGAAAACTTTGAAAATACATTTTTAATTAAATAAATAACGTACGAAAAATAGACAAAATTGGTTACACTTTTTTTTTACTGAACGTACATATTTTTATAAACTTTTATTTTTACTTACTATTGCGAACAAAAATAAATTCTGACAAAATAACAAACCTTAGTTTAGTAACTGTTTGACCTTCTGAACCTTTAGTAACTTTCTGGACCTATGTTTATATGAACTTTTGTTATTTTGTTATTTTCACCTGAAGAACAAGTCCTGAGAGTTTCTCCGTTTCTTCGTGGGACACCCTGTATATACGCACACTACACTTACATTAAAATGTATTTTCCCTTTCTTCTAAAATGTTTTCTTTATAACTAAGTATCATGATAAATGTCTACTTCGTAGATTTACCGTTTAAAGGATGTTTTTTCTACAATAAAATAATTCGGCTAAATGGGAATATAGATACGATATTACCTTCTTAGCAATGTTTTTCTTCTTTTATTTATGTTTAATCATACTCTGAATTCCTGTAACTTTTTTAAACATCTGTATATTAACAGCACACAATTTTTTACCCTGTATTACTGAAATGTATTGAAGCAATTTCTATGATTATATAATCCAATAATACAAACTTTGTGTCTACTGCTAGGGTTCTTGCACTATACTAATTAGCTAAGAGCTGGGATTGCACAGTTATACAATAATTTCATTGTGTGAACACGTTTAACTTCAACTAGGCATAGAATTACCAGTTTGTATAAATAACAATACCCTTTAGCCCAGTCGGTATAGGTTACAACTACCAGTAATTTGCAATACGGCTGAATTTTTTTTTATAAGTACATTAAAGTATGTAGATTAACATAAAAAAAAGTTTACCAGTCTATCGATTTCCCAAAGTCGAAAAAAAAAATCGATTATCATTTTTTTTTCGATTATCCTTAATATTTTGAGCTGAGATGAAGATAGAGGAAAATAAAAAATACCACCGTGTAGGGGAGGTATTTTTAAACAAAAAAGGTCATATGTATTTATTTCGTCCGAGCAATGGTTTGTCTGGAAAAAAATCGATAATGCAGGTATGTATTTTACAGCAGGGGAAATCACTAAAAGGGGACATCTTATTCATATATGAAGCGTTGGCTCATTCTAAATTGGCCGAATTTTAATATAAAGAATTGAAACTTGACAAAGGAGTTAAAATATATATTTTAAACATTTATGCTGAGTCTCAGCTTGTTATCTTGGAAATGACTCGATCTAGGAGTCGATTTCGATTATCGATTTTAGGAGTACCGGACCCACGAACTAATATAAATCTATTCCAGTTTCGTCAATTTTTTTGGAATATCAACACCAAATTTGTTTTACAAGTTGAGTACAGCAGTATAAATATTCTTAGTAAGTATGAAAGATTTTTTTCTTGTTATTTTTAAAAACGAGCAGCTTGAAAATAGTCTTCTGTTTTACCTATCTCGTTTTAACTATAACACTTTTGGATTCAACGACTCCATTTTCGACATTTTTGAACATATCGATTTAAAAATTGGTACAGAAGTTAAAAATACAATTGTTTTTTGCTATACTTATTTTAAAAACTATATTTAAAAAATGACTAATCTGCAGCTGATCAACTCAAGCGTTTTGATGAAAAATCTAAAAAGGTCTAAAATTATACTTTTTTAATTTACTTATGCTTTTAAAAGTAAATAATGAAAAAGGTTTATACTCCTTGAACTTGTTTGATATATATATTTAACTTGAAACAAAACTTTCAGGTTGATATTTTGAAAATTTTCTAAACTGGAGCTGTTTAAAATGAATTGGTGGGTCCGGTACTCCTAAAATCGAGAAACCCATTAATAAGTCAAGTGGCTCTAGATCGGGTAATTTTCAAGATAACAAGCTGAGACTCAGCATAAATGTTTAAAATATATATTTTAACTACTATGTCAAGTTTCAATTCGATATATTAAAATTCAGCCAATTTAGAATGAGCCAACGCTTCATATATGAATAACATGTCCCCTTTTAGTGATTTCCCCTGCTGCAAAATACATACCTGCATTATCGAATTTTTTTCAGACAAACCATTGCTCGGACGAAATAAATACACAAGACCTTTTTTGTTGAAAAATACCTCCCCTACACGGTGGTATTTTCTATTTTCCTCTATCTTCATCCCAGCTCAAAATATTAAGGATAATCGAAAAAAAAAAATGATAATCGATTTTTTTTTCGACTTTGGAAAATCGATAGACTGGTAAACTTTTTTTATGTTAATCTACATACTTTAATGTACTTATAAAAAAAAATTCAGCCGTATTGCAAATTACTGGTACTTTTGGTCTAAATTGACCTTTACCGACTGGCCTATTTACAAAGACGTAATTTACATAACTGCATTCATCAAATTAATGTAAAAGTTTAAAATATATTTTTTTTAGAATAATACAACTTGAAAAATGTTTTACAAATTCTGGAATGGAAAATAAGTAGTATTATTAGGCCTATGTCTTCCTAGATGTTCGGAAATATTGTGTAGGAGGCATTCTGGAACTGCACAGTTTTTGAGAATTTAACTACGTTCAAATAAATCTAGACCGATAAATAATTTATACCGATCTATTGTAGAACAATTAAATTCAAACTGTTTTTAAAAACAGTTTAACGATAAACTTTCTGTGTTTTTTAAGGTGCATTAATAAAACATATATTTAAATTCGAACCATTCTAATTGGATTTCCGTTATCCTGTAAAAAATCTGTCGTTCGTCGCGTACATCAATTCAAGGTTTGAATGAGGTACTATAGATCGGATTGTTTTAAACACAACCTCTTTATTTTCTGATGAGAAGATATAATTAAACTATTTTTTTCGAATGCCATAATCCCAAAATACGTATTTTGTTTGTTACCACAAAATATTAGGAAAAATATTAGTCGTTAACATTAACAAAGAATTAAATTGTTTTAAAAGCGAGTTAATTGTGTAGGCCGACGATGAAAAAAAATATAAATATACCTGGTTTTTTCCCAGATGGTGAATATAAACGTATAAAATGTATGTTTTTGCATCTGTCACTGTTGAATGGTTTATTTTCAGTAAACAAAATTGTCTACAGACATTGCTAATGATGTAGTCCTACTCTTCACAACAAGTTGCAACTTGGGCACTCACTGGTTGTCTATCAATGAAAAAAACAGAATTTCTAGAATTGTTTTTAATTTTTAAAATGTACAGCAACTTAAGGGTCTGCTGTAGTTGCGGCCATCTTCGATTTGTATCTAATAAGAGCAATGTTAAATTTCAAACCATTTATTTCGTTTATTTTTTATCATAAAATTGTTTGCAATGTCTCATTTTAATCACAGTCACAATACGCATCCGTTTTGGAATTTAGTTTTTTTTAAATTCTTTTAATTGGTTATGTAATTGACATTTTCTAAGTACAAAGTTTGCATTTTTTTCCTAACACAATAACAAATTAATAATGAAAAATAATTTGCAAGCCAAATCCGAAATTTTATAAAGAATATTCAGTTTTTTTTTCAACACTCAATTACAAAAGATGACTTATAAAATGGTTTGAAATGAGGCAATGTCAGAGCGTTTAGCTGCAAGAAATTGCACTGTTTAGATAGGGATATAGTGAGAAGCACTTGCGTTTCCGGTTGCTTTCTCGTTTACTGGAGCAGACCCTTAAACAAAAAGTACAACAAAACATTAACATTAACCAAACATCTACCTTATGATTTCTTTTGAATCTTGATTACAATGATTATCACAGATCATATTTTTTAAATTAAAAAAATATAGTTACTTCCTAAATTTATTGTTTACAGAGCTTAACACAATCGTCCGTGTTTTAATTTGCTGGTTTAACCGTTAAATATGGATCCAAACATTATGCAATAATGATAACTAGTGGACCCGGCTATGCTTCGCTATTGCTTGATTTACCTAACCTAAAATTATATTCAGTTTTTGATCCAAATCAGTTGTTGATCAAAATCAACTGTTGATCAAAATCAGCTGTTTTAAGCTTTGCATACGAACAGCTGTTTTTTGTGCCCTGATAAATTCAAAAGAAATCTTTCTTCTTCTTCCTTAAGATTGACCTTCCATAAGATTAACATTGAAACTTTTAGGGCCACTGGGGCGTATCAATGAGGACCGATGTAAATTATAATGGGATTCTGCTCATCTACAGGACACTACCTTTCTAACGGTATGCGCGAATTTCTCCTACGATGCACACAAGCTGAGAAAAAAGGACGACAAGTTTTATGCTTGCCTATTAATATATAGATTGTACTCATAGGACTCATAGAAGTTAAATACACCTTAAAACTTTATTTGTAATGTTGATGTTCGTTCGGGAGCTGTGAGTAACAAACTGGCGACAAAAGGGACTTTTATTGGTGCATAGTTAATCATTTACATTGGCCCGACTGTAATACATACTGTGCAGTACCATTGTATTTGGATAACATAATAGAACTCCGAACCAATGCAATATTTCAATCCACTGGAAATTCGACGATAGTGGCGCTATCTAATGGGGAAACGACGGAAGCGGAGTGAAGCACCAATGCTACCAATAATTTCTCCCTAGCGCTATCTCGCGGCGCGATCATGCACTATTTTCCCGATAACCTTTTTTTCGGCACACAGCCCCCGTATGCATGCATGATCTATTTTATTATTCATAATCTGTTGTAGTACTCACGAGTGTGGACCTGAGAGTTACAAGCGCTAAGACTGGCGCCGTTGGGCACGGCTCTACTAGCCATGCCACTTATATGTTTTGCGAAACTATAAACCCTCCGATTTCTCAGAAATGCAGACTTTCAAATCCTAGTGGATCACCTCGGTAACATTCTTCAATGTATTGTTAAATACACTTACAAATTTTTAATAAAGAGAACTTCCGTGTTTTCAAAAGAAGAGATGCAGACCGATGTTTTTAGAAATGAGTTTAAAATAAGTGACAGGGCAAAACCGATGCACTGTGCCGTGCGGGTTGCGTTCTTTCCAGGTCCACACTTGTGAGTACAGCACAGTAGATAAATTTTTGCGAAACAACCTAGGGGAATTTTGGGCCATGGAACTAGGATCTAAAATCGATTTTTATGCACAATATTTACCCTAAAGTCCTTTCATTTATTTAATCACATCTGCGGGGGAAGCAGGTACCAAGGAGTAATTAAAAAAAAAAACATTTTTTATAATTAAAACATGATTAGGTTTTTAACAGATATTTGCAGGCGATAACTGAAGATGAAAATGTGCCTTTCTCAGCAAAACTCAATTATATTATCAAATCAAGTAGGCAGTAACTCTAAAGATATTATAGTCTGAAAGGTTATTTAACTTAATGAGAAAAGAACAGAAGTACTTTGCATAATAACATCGCTTCTGCAGGAACAAGTTTTCTTTCTCTGAGAAATGCAATCAAACAAAAAACAAACCCAAGGTTCTTCATGATTGTAATTCGTAGCGATCAATGTTGATAGTACAGTTGTTACGAGTACTTGTATTTCTTTTTTACTTCATTTATTTAACACAACAGATACAAAATTAAACAATCCTAAAACCAGAACGTAAACACTGCCGTTATTATCTTCAAAACTATTTTGAACTAACATATCTGTCTTCTAAATATATAAAAGCCAAATCCACTGACTCACTGATCACGAGTTCTTAAAAACTACTGAACGGATTGGAACGAAATTTTTTACTTAGCTACCTGTAGGGCCGTAGATGCTTTCTAAGAAAGGTTTTCAAAAAATTCGAAATCTTTGGGGGGTCAAAGTTACTCAATCACGATTTCTCTAAAACTACTGAACGGTTTGGAAGGAAATTTGGTATGTAGCTTCCTCTATTGCCATAGGTGCTCGCTAAAAAAAGTTTAAAAAAATTCGAAATTTTAGGGGAGGTTTGGGGGGGTCAGAGTTACTAAAAAAAATCACCGAATAAATTGGAAAAAATTCGAAATCTTTGGGGTACAAAGTTACTAAATCACGATTACTCTAAACCCACCGAATGGATTGGAATGAAATTTGGTATATAGCTTCCTCTAGCTCGTTAAGAAAGTTTTTTCAAAAAATTCGAAATTTTAGATGGGGTTTGGGATGGGTTAAAGTTACAAAATAACGATTTCTCTAAAACTACTGAACGGATTGGAATGATATTTGGTATGTAGCTTCCTCTAGGGCCGTAGGTGCTCTCTAAGAAAGGGTTTAAAAAATTCGACATCTTTGGTGGTGAAAGTTACTAAATCACGATTTCTCTAAAACTATTGAGTGCATTGGAATGAAATTTGGTATGAAGCTTCCTCTAGGGCCGTATTGTAGATATGAAAGGTTTTCAAAAAATTCGAAATGTTTAAGGGGTCAATGTTACTAAATCACGATTTCTCCAAAACCAGATAACGGATTGGAATTAAATTTAGTACTTAGCTTCCTCTATTGCCATAGGTGCTCCCTAAAAAAGGTTTTAAAAAAAAAATTATTTTAGGGGATGTTTGGGAGGGGGTCAAAGTTACTAAAAAAAAACGAACAATGGATTGGAATGAAATTTGGTATGTAGCTTCCTCTGGGGCCCTAGGTGCTCGCTAAGAAAGGGTTTAAAAAATTCTAAATTTTAACGGGTTTGGGGTGTCAAAGTTATTAAAAGAAACCACTGAACGGATTGGAATGAAATTTGGTATGTAGCCTCTTCTAGGGCTCTACGTGCTCACTAAGAAAGATTTTAAAAAAATTCGAAATTTTAGAAGAGGTTTGGGGGTAAAAGTTACTAAAAACTCCCATAAGAAATACATAGTGTAGTATATTTATTGACTTAATATGTTTTTTGTTAATATATATTCAACTTTGATTTGTCTATCCGTGCAAAGCCGGATCGGGCCAACTAGTATAGTTATAAATAAATATTAAGCTTGACTTGAATAATAATTGTACTAGCTCAAACGAGTTTGAACAAAATAGCCGTCATGTTCAGTGACGCACTGTTACAACAATCGAACTATAATTAGTTTAGTTTTGACACAGTTTGATTTAACGATTGTAGTTCGTGCAACGCTGAAGATGTCGACTTTGTCTCTGGAATGCATTCGAGTATTACTCGTGACATTCTGTATTTAAATTTTTATTCTATCTGATGTTATTATTTATAAAGTGTTCTTTCACTGTCGACTGTATTTATGTTCCATCAGGCTTCTTTGCACTTGACTATTTGTGTCTTGTCCAAAGTGAAACCGGTTTAACACATTAAGTTAAGTATTATGAATACTTGTTTGTACACTGTTAATGACATGGATACATATCTTAACTAACACTAAACTTTAAAACATAGGATAACGTACAGTTTTAAATTTCAAGAATATTACGAAATTATTAAACGTATATTGTTACTATCTGGCCCGATCCGGCTTTGCACGAATAGACAAATCAAATTTAAATGTATATTAACAAAAAATATACATCAATAATATATTACACTATGCATTTCTTATGGGGATTTTTAGTAACTTTGACCGCCCAAACCCCCCCCCCCCCCCCAAAAAAATCTCGAATTCTTTGGAAACATTTCTTAGCGAGCACTTAGGGCCCTAGAGGAAAATATACATACCAAATTTAATTCTAATCCGTTCAGAGTTTTTTTTTAGTAAATTTGACCCCCACAAACCCCAGTAAAATTTCGAATTAAAAAAATCTTTATTAGTGAGCACCTATCTAGAGGAAGCTACATACCAAATTGAATTCCAATCAGTTCGGTAGTTTGGGAGAAATCGTGATTTAGTAACTTTGACAAACTCAAACCTTCCTAAAATTTAGAAGTTTTTGAAACGCTTTTTTAGATAGCACCTGTGGCTCTAATTGAAGCTAAATACCAAATTTAATTCCAATTCGTTCGGTAGTTTTGGAGAAATCGTGATTTAGTAACTTTGACACCCCCAAACCCCTCCTAAAATTTCGAATTTGTTTAAAACCTTACTTAGCAAACACCCAGGGCCCTAGAGGAAGCTACATACCAAATTTCATTCCAATCCGTTCGGTTGTTTTTGAGATTTCGTGATGAGTGAGTCAGTGAGTGGTATTTGGATTTTATATGTACAGATTAATAGACTAAATATGGCAAATACATATTAGGATATTTATATAAATAACTAATGAGTTTGACTTGTGAGAAAGTAACTAGATAAAATAAAACCTGAACTCAAAACCTCAGAATAAATTATTGTGAAGATATTCTGTTCAGGTTTTATTTTATCTAGGATAATTATGATTATATATTTCTTATTGTGTACTTTTACACATTTGACTTTCTTGTTTTGACACGTTAGAAATGAAAGGTTTGTATTTGAAATTTGTGAGTACCCCTCATGTATAAAATGTATAATTTTACCGATAAGAGAAATTTTAAGTGAACTAGCAAGCAGTCCTAAATGTGTTAGGCTTTTATTACGTTCATGCACCAGTTAGTTATGTTGAGTGAAGGGATTTTATAAATAGTCGCCACCAATTTCGATAATGATCATCCACAAATTAATGTTTCACTAGCTCTACTCATTTCGATTTTTGTATCATTTGATTTTATTATCTAATGCGGAAGAGCAGTTAGAATATTTTGAATACCCCTCAAATTCCAATCCATAAAAAAAAAACTTTAGATGGCACATATTTAAATCATTGTAATTAAATCAAATAACAAGATTCAAGAATAAATCTTTCTCTAAAGACGTGTACCTAATAAATTCATTTCTTTTATAAAACGTAAATCCATCTCTAATATCCAATTTATATTCCCTTCTCTTTCGTCCTTGTCCCAATGTTATCTGACATTTTTAAAACTTGAAATTACATATTAATAGTTGAAGCTCTTGGATTTTACCAGATATCTTCGAACATAAAATTCAGTATTTTAAAACAATAATATAAGCTGTATTAACAATCAACTTCATTCCTTTAATGGTAATGAATTAAACTTTTACAAGTTTTAAATTTATACAATCAACGATATAAATTAGGTATAAATTTATCTGTTCAATGTCTATCATCCTTTTTATTGTGACTACTGCATTGTCGGTTTGCACCATCATCCGGTCACATAAATATTTTAATTTAATTTATATGTGCTTAATATTTATGTGATCTGATGATGGTGTATACCGAAACTGCAGTCGTCAAAATAAAAAATAAATAACAAGGATTGATAGAAGTTGAACAGGTAAATTTATAAATAATTTATATCGTTATTTATAAATCAATCCTGGAGTTGTATACACAATGCTAATATATAATCATTTTAAAGTAATCTTTATTAAGCTTATTAGAAATATTAATTCAGAAAATACTTATTAGAAAAAATCTAATTTTCAGTTAGATTCCAAATTATAAATCAAATTACACACTTTATAAGCATGATGGAAGAGGACATATATTGCAGGTTTTTAGAAACCTAATTAATTTATTCAAAGATTAATTTTAAGGCAAAACAGGAGTTGCTTGAGATCCGGTAGACACGATTTTTTTAAATCTGTGGAGAGATATATAACGTGAAAGGGACATATAATGGCAGAAACGGGAGATAATTACAAACATTCTTCCCTTCTATTTGTGTTTAATTCACGCAAAAAAACGACTTCTGTTTATTTGTTTGTGTGTAGTAACATGTCAAAACTGAGTAGGTTTAGTTGTGAAACGTTTCCAAAATATATCGGATTACAATCTTTATCGACAAATAACTGAAACATAAAACGGTCTTCTTTAAAATTTAAAGTGTTATCTTTCATAGTTCATTTATAGTTTCCGCAATAATTCCCAAAATAACAATTTTGTCTAATTTAAAAACTATAATTTACATTTTGTATAGTAAATAACTGTATAACTCAATTGTAGTATTTTGTAATCGATTGCATTTTTATTTTGTGGCAAAATTTTTAACAACCACATACAGTAACTTCAGTCCAGCTAATTATAAGATAACTAAAATAAATTTATATGTCAATAATCTAATATGCATGTAGATTTGAAGGTTGAAAAACTATTTAAGATGGAGTAATCGATAATTACAAAATAAATAATTTATATACCCCCTTGTAGTAAAAAAACTTATAAACCAAAGGTATAAGTTGTTAAACAGGGTGTATTCCAGTCAACTAAGTTATTTCTTCAAAGTAAATTTCTCGTTACAGACTAGTTAAACTCAGCACAGAGTCATGTAAACAATAGCATACAGATAACAACGTTTCGCAAAGAAAAATAACACATCTTGCCTTCAGGCGTCGTAAGTCCTTATGGTGACGTTTTCAATCTCAACCTTTCCAAGAGCAACTGTTATGTTGGTGTGTAACGAGAACTTTCCTTAGAAGAAATTATTTTTTTGACTACAACACATCCTATTTAACAAATATATACGTTATTTTTAACGTAGAAGGTGGAGGAATTTCATTAAGTGTTTTGTAATTATTAATGAAGATGTTGTATTTCTTGTATTTACCCTTAATTCTGTTTTTGAATGTTACTTAGCTACGGCATCCTAGTTACGGATTATTGTAAACAGACCTATAAAGGTAAATATAAGAAATATGTGTAGAATAATAATCCAGAGGTTTGATATATAAAATAAATAATGAAGATGTTGCTTGTTACAGAGAAACATGTAGGTCTATATTTAAATTTTTACAAAACCATAAAAAAAATATATATATATATATAGGTAGTTTTGTCTTGACTGACATAGAATGTCCTGACTGACTGACATAGAATGTCCTGACTGACATAGAATGTCCTGACTGATATAGAATGT
>JAGFPH010002598.1:118751-132679 GCA_018207615.1 Philaenus spumarius | reverse complement strand
GACCCCCCAAACCCCCCCCTAAATTTTCGAATTTTCGGAAACCATTTCTTAGTGCGCGTCTAGAGCCTATAAAGAGTATTAGTGCCAAATTTCATGTTTGTAGGCCTCGTGGTTTTGGAGAAATTGTGATGAGTCAATGAGTCAATGGTATTTGGCTTTTATAAGTATAGATAAGTAGTTCTAACACCAAAATAAGGAAGCAAATGTTTTTAAGACTACATTGCACGATGTTTATAAAACTGTTGGGAAAAATATATGTGATGTAAAATATGGTATTATCCACTAGAAAAATAGTGCAAAAAATCATTGTCCTTTTTCTGCTTCTTTTTAAAAAAATCTGTATCAGATATGGAACTTTATTCATTAAATATTAAATTTATTCGGAATCTATAAAGTGTCCCACATGCGGCACAACCAACAGATATTTTATCAGATATGAATAAAATTTGAAAGATTTTATTAAACTTATGAACTGTTTAATTATGTTTAATTTTGATCGTTGTTTCAATTATGATTTGGTTTCCTAACGTTTCCTTCCTATAATTTCTTACATTATGTAAATGAATGAGTGACATAAGAACGCAAATCCCCAAGTATTACTTCTGATTCCGTAAGTTCTGATTCCGTAAGAGATGATTTACTATTTGGATTCTGCTCTGTAGTATGCAAATTTGATTCGTAAACTATTTTCTTTTAATGAGTTCATCATCAAAAAAATATTAAAAAAATGTATATAAAAAGATGAGAATAAAGATAAGAGAATGTCATCATCATCAATAAGAGGGATTAAATCCATGTATGAAATCAAACCCAGTTAACTAGTATTAATTATGTTCTTATACATTTAATTTTCAATTTAAAATACAAATTTCAATTAATAATAATATGTGTTTGTTGAAAATACAACACAGCTATTAAAAACTGTATAAACACTAACATGCATAAAGTTCCCACATCTGGGACAACCCATATCTGGCAAAATAAGACAACTGTATGTTCTTACAGATCTGGGATATTTGAACATTATATGATATATCTTAAATAATTAAGTATTTTGTTACTAAAATATGTGTAATAGTGACCACATACATCATAGATGGTGTCCTATATTTTTAGTTGATGGAAAAATCGATTATTCAGTTTAAAAAACAATGTAGAAGTAGAACATAACCTTAATATGTAAAGTTGTTGTACATAACAATGAAATAATCAGCTGATACACAGGAAGTGCTGCAGCCTAGTGGAGCAAAAGTTAACCTGGTTCGATTCTAAACTTTCCAGATATGGAACAACATTCATTCAAGTAAAATAGTTGAAAATATTTAAAAATGGAAAATAAAACAGTATCTGTACCATATCTGGCACGGTATGCAGTGTAGGGTTAATAGTTTAAATTAAAATGAGTTTTATAAAGCAAAATTAGTTATATTGTTATAAACAACATTGACGTTCAATCACAAGTTGTATTGGTGAAACTTGGCAGCCCCGTCATATAACAAAAATCAACAATGTTACTTTGTTAAATAAAATGGATAGTTGATTTTAAATAATATTTTCTAAGCTTGGTTTAGGCAATTGGCGGCTTCCTCTCCGGCTATTGTCACGTTTGGAAGCAAGACAAGTTCTAGGAACTGTTTCAATTATCTCCCCAGAGTTTTGAATCAACTGCAACCAACAACACAACATGCTGAACGAACACTTTACAATGAAATTTGAAATAGTAATATAAGATTTAATAGTGTACTACACCTATACAAGCTTATTCAAATAATATAGCCTATACATCTTTGTAGCTTTGAATGTAGAACCTTACTCTTTAGAAAATGTTTTGTTAGCTGTATTACGTTTGGTAGTGTGCATTTGTATCTGTTATACACTAGTAAGTAAATAATAATATCCAAAACACATTTGTTGTAAAATATACTTCTTGTCCAATCCAGATTCCATACACGGCCGTAGCCAGGAAAACATTTCGGGAGGGGTCAGGTCAGGACCGGGGATTTTAATGTAAACCCTTTTAACACGAAGCGGCCTACACACGGTCAGTTTGGTGTGTCACTTCGGTGTGTTCATTTCTAACTGTCACTTCTAACTGAACGCAACAATCGCCTCCACACGCTCGCTTCTGTGTGTCAGTTTGACCTGCCATACACGAGTAAAAATCCGCCGTGAACGGATATGCGTTAAGGCCGTGTGTTTATTTATGTACGTTTTATGATACATGTTTATTACTTTAATAAGTGTAGACCACTCTGTGTTCCATCATGTTTTCAGACGATGAATTATTGTTTCTGTGTAGTGCAGTGGCATGTGTTATAGTTAACAGAAGAAAGCGCAGAATCAAGCGCAATATATGGGTTAAGCAGTGGCTTTCAAAACGAGCTAAATACTCACATATTAATATTTTGGATGAGCTGCAAATTTCATATTAACGACACGTGCAAATTTCAGGCGTTATTGTTATCCAACTGGCATCTGTGCGCATGCGCAGATGACTGATGTGACCAACTGAAGTGACGCGACCACACACACGCTCACTTCGGACTGCCATCAGTTCGGTGTGTCACGCTGAAATGATGAATTTTCATCATTCCATCAGTTCAGTTTTTTCGTGTGAGCTTACATCAATTTTGCATACACATGGTCAGTTTGGTGTGTCAGTTTGGAGTGTTCACACCGAAGTGACACACCAAACTGACCGTGTGTAGGCTGCTTGTGAGAAGCGGCCGACGCACAGTGCATTGCAAGCCAACCCCCGTATTTGGAGTATTTTCAATTCACAATACATTGCGTGCTTCGCACGCCAACCCTCGTATTGGGAGTATTTTCAATACACAGTGATTGTCTGTGTTGTGTGGTCTATTTTATAATTTCATTTCACTTTTTAAACCTAGTATTAATTTGTACTACTAAATTTCCTGATTTCGGGGGGGGGGGGGGTTTAACCCCTAACCCCTCCTGGCTACGGCCTTGATTCCATAAATATACAAAGTATACTAAGTGTACATTAGAAATAAAGAAATTTTAATTTATGTATTTTGAAATAAAATACTACCGATTTCACTAACTCGTTTTAAAATATCAGCAATTATTTATCTTGTTATGATCAAATAACTCAAAAACAGTCAAACATTTATAAGAAACAAACAAGTTGAAATCCTAATGGCCATTTTGGAGGGTAAAATGCATCGAGCTTGTTTGAAAGTGGGCAGTTGCAAAAGATGTGGAATGAGTCCTGTCTGATTTGCCTTTTATAAATAGCTAAAGGTATCCAGCCCATGCTCGCTTCGCTCACTAACCCCCGCGGCGACTCTCAGCGAATTAATTGCAACCAGATTATTGTATACTGACATTTTTAAAATATGGTCAAGTAGGAGTAGTAAAAAATAAATTTGTTAAAATTGTAATAGCAATAGGTGTTTGAATTATTGTGATATAGAACGCATTTTGTATTTCTTTGTGTTTTGCTATTTCCTATCCTAAATAAACAGTTGGTTTTTAAGAATAATAACCTAATTCCAAATTTGTCAATTTGGTTGCTATGGTAATTGAAATTCTTTCAAGAAACATGTCTGTTTGGTATAGGCTCTACCTAAAATTAAACTTATGTTCCAAATAGCAGTTTTATTTGTAACAAGTAACAGAATAAATAATTATACTAGAGTAACAACTTTTCAATTTGTTTCTTTTATTGTTTGTTTTTATATTGCTAACATAACATAAAAAAATGGTTTTGAAAAATAATTAACTGATTATAAATTAGTTTGTTTTGGGGGGTAATGTATGGCAATGCATTTAACAAATGTGTGTTGATTTAGAATAGGCCACATCTGGAATTGTACTGCTTAGCTTTTGATTTAAATCAGCTGTTTTATCTGTTGCAGGGCTGTTAGTCATTCCCCGTATTTTGACCATTTTCAATTAATAAAAACAACATTTTGCTAAATTATTTCTCAGTGCACTTTTGCATGGTAGTATGACTGTATCATAAAAACGTGGGGAGGATCAACATGGAAAAATCTAAATAAAAATATTTGTTTCATTTATTATTCTCTGAAATGTCCTCTTTCCAGTGATATACAACACTTTATAATTAAAACCTTTGTTTCGTGTGAAAAATCCAACAAATTAGTTATGTCATATGTTATTAAAACCAGTCGTATGTACTTCAAAACCAGTCGCATCAAATGTAGATAAAAATAGGTCTATGAGTGCTTAAAAAATAAAATTTACAGTCACATTCCCGATTATGACAAATATGCAAGCCATAAAAATGAAATCTTCCAGTATGACATTGTTGATATTATGTTGTTGCTAAGTAAACAAATTGAAAACCTTTTTGTAAGTTAATTTCTTACAACTTTTGACTTTAATTTCCTTTTTCCGAAAGTTCATATTTTAAACGTTTAGGTACATTTTCCTCAGGAACCACAAGAGTTATCACCAAACAAAAACATTTACTGTACTTTTCATGTTATTCTACACTTTTAACCATATAGGCCAGTCGGTAAAGGTCAATTTTGACCAAAAGTACCAGTAAATTGCAATACGGCTGATTTTTTTTTTTATAAGTACATTAAAGTATGTAGATTAACATAAAAAAAAGTTTACCAGTCTATCGATTTCCCAAAATCGAAAAAAAAATCGATTATAATTTTTTTTTCGATTATCCTTAATATTTCGAGCTGGGATGAAGATAGAGGAAAATAAAAAATACCACCGTGTAGGGGAGGTATTTTTCAACAAAAAAGGACATATGTATTTATTTCGTCCGAGCAATGGTTTGTCCGGAAAAAATTCGGTAATGCAGGTATGTATTTTGCAGCAGGGGAAATCACTAAAAGGGGACATCTTATTCATATATGAAGCGTTGGCTCATTCTAAATTGGCCGAATTTTAATATATCGAATTGAAACTTGGTATAGGAGTTAAAATATATATTTTAAACAATTATGCTGAGTCTCAGCTTGTTATCTTGAAAATTACCCGATCTAGAGCCACTTGACTTATTAATGGGTTTCTCGATTTTAGGAGTACCGGACCCACCAATTCATTTTAAACAGCTCCAGTTTAGAAAATTTTCAAAATATCAACCTGAAAGTTTTTTTACAAGTTAAATATATATATTCAAACAAGTTCAAGGAGTATAAACCTTTTTCATTATTTACTTTTAAAAGCACAAGTAAATTAAAAAAGTATAATTTTAGACCTTTTTAGATATTTCATCAAAACGCTTGAGTTGATCAGCTGCAGATTAGTCATTTTTTTAAATATAGTTTTTAAAATAAGTATAGCAAAAAACAATTGTATTTTTAACTTCTGTACCAATTTTTAAATCGATATGTTCAAAAATGTCGAAAATGGAGTCGTTGAATCCAAAAGTGTTATAGTTAAAACGAGATAGGTAAAACAGAAGACTATTTTCAAGCGCCTCGTTTTTAAAAATAACAAGAAAAAAATCGTTCATACTTACTAAGAATATTTATACTGGTGTACTCAACTTGTAAAACAAATTTGGTGTTGATATTCCAAACATTTTCTAAACTGGAGCTGTTTAAAATGAATTGATGGATCCGGTACTCCTAAAATCGATAATCGAAATCGACTCCTAGATCGGGTCATTTTCAAGATAACAAGCTGAGACTCAGCATAAATGTTTAAAATATATATTTTAACTCCTATACCAAGTTTCAATTCGATATATTAAAATTCGGCCAATTTAGAATGAGCCAACGCTTCATATATGAATAAGATGTCCCCTTTTAGTGATTTCCCCTGCTGCAAAATACATACCTTCATTATAGAATTTTTTCCAGACAAACCATTGCTCGGACGAAATAAATACATATGACCTTTTTTGTTGAAAAATACCTCCCCTATACGGTGGTATTTTTTATTTTCCTCTATCTTCATCCCAGCTCGAAATATTAAGGATAATCGAAAATAAAAATGATAATCGATTTTTTTTCGACTTTGGGAAATCGATAGACTGGTAAACTTTTTTTTATGTTAATCTACATACTTTAATGTACTTATAAAAAAAAATTCAGCCGTATTGCTAATTACTGGTAGTTGTAACCTATACCGACTGGGCTAATAAGATTTTAATAAAATAATATTTAATGAATGAATTATAGCATTATATGTGTTGAAAAACAATGAACATTTAAGGGCAAAAAACACGTTTTACTAAAAATATAAAACTTATAAATAATAAAATTCGAAAATTTCCCTGCGTTAAAGTTGTAAGAAATACCTACTTAATACACTCACAAAAAATTTCAGAAATGTGCCTTTTATGGTTTTAGAGAAAAATTTACCTACATTTACTCAGATTTAACATTGCTTAGATAGGCGATGGTGACCCCCCCCCCCCCACCCCCCTTGGCTCTAGCTATCATAGTTTTGGCTGTAGTCCTACTGTACTGCTTCTTCTAGTTGAAATTTAGCGCGTCGCTTTTGCGGTTTGTATTGTGCAAGCTACACTTTCCTAGCGCTGCGGTCACTAGTTATCTAATCTCATTGGTCAGTCCTATTCCTTCTTGTGATTTAAATTTTTATCTTTAAACTGCGAAACATGTTCGTTACGTGTTCATAATTATTTGTAGTCAATTTTTTATTTGCATTTTTCTTATTATTTTGATGCCAAAATATTATTTTTTTAAATTTATTAATTAAATCTCGTTACATTTAAAATCAACATTCCTTATTGCATCTAACATGGCTGTGTTTTCTTCACATTACATCGGTTTGTAACCATTATTATAATTAGTTTCGAACACATTTGATATAAACTAATATTTATTTATGTCCTAATTATTTCTTATTCGTACAATTTTATCGGTTGTCAGCGTGTTCTATTTGGTTTTAATATTTATTTGTGTTTTCCGATTTGAGTGTCTCTGTTTACAATAATGGTTTTTGATACAACATCGTTTTTTGAATGGATTCTACTGTTTTATACGTCTGATATGACTTCATTGAATCAATAAATAATGAATATAATTATTCCTTGTTTGTGATTTATTGTGATTAGTGTTGCAAGATTAATATATAGGTAGAGTGTTTTGTTTGCTAAATGCTACTTAGGTTTGTTCATTGTTTACTAGTCTAGGTTCGTTTAATTTTACATCAATTTAATTAATCAGTTTCATACAGTGTTTTGACATGTAGGCTCTAATAGAATTATTTATAAATATGATTTTACGTATGAATTTCGTCTGCTATTTTCTTTACAATTGATTTTGCTTATTTCATAACATTGGTTGGTTCCTTAGTCTTTTCAGTAATTTAACGTTACCAACTTAGGCTATTCAGGTTTAACATTTTTAAAGGTATTTGGTTCATTATAATATAAGTTATACCATTTATATTTAAATATGTTTACATCCCCCAAGCCCTACGCATTTTTAAAGTGAAATATAATTTTATTTCTTTACAAAGGTAGGTATTGTTGTATCTCAAGGTTTCCATGAGTTTCAATTTAGCCTGTTAGCCAATAAATGTGCCTTGTACAAACTTTTTAACATCTTCGTACATTGCTCAGCTGATTTAAAGTTACGGGCTCCTCGCTGTTGGTTACCCTGCGGTTCCCGGGCCATGTCTTCTCTCCTTTTAAACTATGTGTTCTTCCACTCTCGTGCTAACTTCCGGATGTTTTCTGGATGGTTTCTGGTACATGAGGTTCTTTGGAATAATTCGACGAAACTATTGTATCATTTCAAAGCGTTTAATAAAGCGAAACAATAACTTTTTTCTGCTAAACCGAACTAACTGGATATAAAAGCAAGCGAGTCTACCTTGTGTGGAATGGAGTCTGTTCCAGACCAAAGTTAACAACAAATTAATTAAGGCTTGAACATTTATCCTCAAGCTGCCCCACTAATTAATTGTAAACTCTGAAATCAGCTACTGTTTGTGAGCAAGCCATTTTAACACGACCACTATCAACATATATCCAGAGGTGCCTAATTATTATTTTATATGGTGGAGGGTAACTGCCCATAATGGTGTTCAGAGTGGCTTTGATACTACTTCACTTAAATTTCTTTTAACCATTAAATTTTTATGTATTCTACTCACCCAGCGCATTTAACTTTCCAGCTGATTTCATGCTTTTAAACAATTCGTATTTATATAATTATCAGTAATTATTCGTAAGCTTAAGTAGTATTTTTTCTTAACCTTTATTTTAAATCGGATTTTATCAAAGTTTTAAAAAACATGTTACTATCGATACTGCCTTTCCCAAAGAGTCTGATCACAACCACAGCGTACTGTGAAATATGCATGTGCTTAGATTAATTGAATTCCTTCACACGCTTTGAACCAAACATGAATATTTGAAGCTCCGATAACTTCGTGTATGCGGTTCAGGGGAAACTTTGTAAACGTTCAAGTTTCTGTCGATTGACCGCTTTTGGGCTTTGATCCCTTTCCTTTTGTACTGTAACGTAGAAACAGTTTTGTCTGTTAAAAACTTTGAGCCTCTCGCGTCACCATTATTTTACGTATAAAGCTAACACATCCCAACGTTTTACACTTTTTTAAAACATCCTGTCAAAACAATGACTAATATAATTAGTACAACAGTATGAATAAATAATTCCCATCGATGGGATTTGGTTTATGGCAAGATGGTTGTGGCAACTAAACAAAGTCGTCAAACATTGAATGAGCCGTTTTTAAACACGAGATGTAATAATTATTTATAAAACATTTCGTAGACATAGAACTAAAAAACAATATAGTTTTTAGGTAGTATATAAATCAGAAATTGTATTTATCTTTCCTTGTTTTTTTATATTAAATACTATTTTATACATACATGTGTATTTTACCTTATGGAGCACATTTAAATAAAAAAATACTTTATTGAAATCTACAGGAGTCGTGTCAATAATAGTTACGTGAGGAGTCACGCACTGTGGATTCCACCAGGTTTAGTAGATAACTAAAAAACATTTCTAAAAATGGTAGTTTATTGAGTAAAACGTGATTTAACATGTACAACACAAGTCAAGTTTTACAGTGTATTTCAAGATTTTTTTTACATTTTGTTTTGTTTTATAAGCGTTAGTTAAAAATATTTTTCTAAAATATACGAAAATGTACGAATGTTTCGAAAGCCAAACGAATTGGCATGTCTTTTTTAAATCTGTATAAATGAAAATATATTGATAGTAAAAAATTGCACTCATATTAATCTTATAACCACAAAGATTTACAATTAATATGCAGTGATAAAATACCTTATTTGTTCCGTCATGTGACTTCACTTGTGGGGTTTCGGAGTCGGAACCCCATCTTTAGTTTTACCTCCGTAGAGGTCGTCAAAACATTAAAACATACACGATAACGTATAGAATATTACACACACTCAAAATACACACACACACGTACACTAAATTATCGACATAATGTTGTATGCGCGCACTGCTGTACAGTCCGAGGACTACTGATTGTTGCGGTGGGTCTAACGTTGAGACTACTTGGATATCCTTATCAGTCTATTGTATCTAAGAGCTGCCTCGTATAATGAGTTAGACTGGAAAGATAATTTTTCATCGGGTATGTTGTCAGATGGCTGTTTGAATGCCTTGTAAATTTCAAATTCTTCAGTCGCATTCATCAGTCGTCCCTTTTTTGAATGTGGAAGGGTGTCATGTTTGTTTCAAATCAGTGTATGAGTGTTTGCTGTATATCATAAAATTAAAAACTTAATTTAGACATTTACTATTATTTACCTCATACAATTTTATAATAAAATTAAATATATAGTGTGTTTGCGGAAGGGCAAGGAGATTGAGCTTCGAACCACGCAAAGATCTCCAAGAATAATTGTATGAATTAGCATTAAATTTTAGAATACTTTTAAATAAAACCATTAAAAATATTTAAAAAAACTTAAGTGACATTTTTTCACCTGACTTGTCAAATAACATATCAAATAGATCGAGCCGACAATCTAACGGTTAAAACGTACAACAATATGACCAAACTTAAAAGAATAAAAGTCTAACACACAATCTCACAACTGATACGTTTATCAGCTCAAACGCGTTTCAACGACAACATTGCCATCTTCAGTGATAAACGAGCTACAATAATCAAACTATAACAAAAAACGCTTAAAAGTATTAGTTGTGAGACTTTTGGTTCAAGTTTTATTCTATCAATTTATCTTCTCACATGTCCTGCAACATGGTTGTTTAAAATTATCAAAATGAGATTTTTTATTATTATTTCCAAAACTGTGCGCGTATTTCTAAAACACGTACGTTTCACATTTAAGAAAGTCAAACACACGTCTAAACAAGTCCTTTATGCTGTAAGCCTAATGTAGAGTAACTTAATTTAGTAGAAACATCCGCAATGCCATCAGACAGTTGCGGGAAAAGTGACACAATTGTTCAATGCGGTGAAAACTCACATTTACGATTCACCGTTATTTTTTTACAAAATCCCTCTTTATTAATTCCAACCAAAGTAGTTGACATATAAATTGATATTAGTTTTGGAACTAATATTGCTAAGAAAGTTTATAAAATAAAAAATTAAATAGCATTTTATCAGTAGGATGTAAGTATAGTGAGATTCGAAAATTAAATAAAAGTTGAATAATGAAAGTTCGTTATATTAGCAACCACTCTTAGAAGACGTAAGCAAACATTGTTTGGTTTTTTTTTAACGTCCTGCTGTTTTGCACTTTAAGGCTTATGTAGACGGACCTACAGTTTTACGTGGAATCCGAAACCACATCCAATAATGTCTGTTAAGAAACCATTTAGAAAATGATTCGGGGTTAATGGGAATTGAACCCGGAACTTTTCCATTGATGGTTGCCATGACGATTGATAAAGCTTTCACGCCTTAACAACCACGGCCATAGTGGCTTTTAACATTGCTGAGGTTTTTTTGTTAAATTGAGTTTACGTTATGATTTGCAAAAAAAATAGCCCCGATTATTGAACTGAAGTACAGATCGAGACTAGCAACGCTGGATATCTTCACAGTGATATAGTTTATAATAGATGAGATCTAATAAAATGTGTTTATTTATGTTAAGTAAGAATGTGACTACGACGAATCTTGTCTTGATCACTGGAGCACAATAAAGTCCCCGGCCAAACGTGCACGTTGGTTGCGGATACTGTTTAATGGTATTGAAACAAGTCATATTTAATAAAAAAAAAAAAAAAACAGTAAACGTGCACATTTAAATTAAGATTGTTTATTACAATCTTTTAAGTTATTAAGTCTGAGCATTTCCTTGTCATTTATTATATTGTTCCTTATTGTTTTCTTGTTGTGTTATGAATTATTAATTAATAGTTTAGGGAAGACGTATAATGTTTGTACAAATATCGCCCCAGTGATTGGGGTTGTATCTTGTTGGGCATTGGTTAGCTTGTATGTGTGTTTTAATGTAAATTTAGCACGTTGAAGTTGGAATTAATGTATTCTATTCTATATGTACAGGATACACTTTTATTTTTGATTTGTTTATATACCTTGAAGTTGCAGTGGAGTTGATTGAATGGTAATCCAAACTAGTTTAATCATAATTTAAATATAATCAGTTAAATTAATTGTTAGTTACAAAACTATGCACTATTGTTTTTGGCGAAAGCAAGATGTAAATACACATAACATTCCTAGATGTGTAAACGAGAAGGAAGTTTCTTTATATAAGACGTCCATCGAAGGGAGAGAGTCCGGATAATGCTTTCTATTGTGCCCGAAGTAAGTCCATTACTGTTTCTTTTATCCACTGAGTTCTGAGTGACGGGCTTTTATCCTTTGCCCTGAACTGCATGAATGTGAGCAATCACGAGGGATTCCGATTTCACGATAACTTTAAATTCTATAACAACTACTATACAGGTGTTAATTTCAAGCTGACCAATGTCTGAAAGTGTAGTTCGGGAGCAATGTTTGGACAAATGTTGATTCTAATAGTAAAACCGTTCAGTGGCAGTCAATAAAAATACAGATATAATAGTAATGTACATTAGAGATGCCGTCTTCAAACTATTTTTGGTTAAAAGGATTACTTTTAAAACACCTTCAATGCTGTGACACTCGACCTGTGAATATATTTTAAATTTGTCGCCCCCCCCCACCGAAATCCCAAAATTCAGTAGTAAAAATTAATACTTGGTTTAAAAATTGCAAGTTAAATTATAAACTAGACAACACAGCAGAGGATCCAGCAACATAGTTTACATCATTGTGCATTGCACGCATATTGATATTTAGATTTACTTGTCCAAACTGCAACGTACAATACATATGGATGCAGTAGGTTACAGCCTTACTCTCTTGTGAGCTTGATCTTATCTAAAATAAGAAAACTATTAAGGTTCAACAAAAATACTTTACTCTAACAAAACACGCAATGCATTGTGTATTGAAAATACTCCCAATACGGTGTTGGCGTGCAATGCACTGTGCGTCGGCCGCTTCTCATAGCGTTCAGTGTCAAGCTCACATGTGCGTCCTTAGCAGTGAACGTGTTAAAAGGTTATAAATTCACCCCCCCGCCCCTCACGCCCCCCCCCCCCCCCCGAAAAGTTTTCCTGGCTACGACCTTGGCCCTGAGATTTTAAAACAAGTATTTTCCTTTGATTTTTGGGTACGTAACAGTTAAACCTACTGTTCTAAAGTCATTCATTTACTAGTTTTACTTACAGAGTGGTTTAATACATTCTGAATTTAAAACCATTTATAGGTTCTGAAATTTTAATGAGTTATATATATCTACTAGCTGACCCGGCAATGCTTTGCTATTGCATTATTATTTTGGTGAAATAAATGCGAAAAATTATCGTGATTTAGTAACTTTGACCCACAAACCCCCGCCCTAAGGTTTCGATTTTTTAACCCTTTCTTAGTGAGCACCTATGGCCCTAGAGGAAGCTACATACCAAATTTCGTTCTAATCCGTTCAGTAGTTTTTTGAGAAATCTCGATTTAGTAAATTTGACCCCCCCAAAACACCCCTAAAATTTCGAATTTTTTTAAAACATTTCTTACTTAGCACCTATGTCCCTAGAAGAAGCTACATACCAAATTTCGTTCCAATCTGTTAAGTAGTTTTGGAGAAATATAGATTTTTAGTTACATTGATCTCTCCAAATCCCCTAAAATTGAAAAAAATTTTAAAACCCTTTCTTAGCGAGCGCCTATGGCCCTAGAGGAAGCTACATACCAAATTGCATTCCAATCCGTTCGGTAATTTTGAAGAAATCGTTTTTTAATTACTTTGATCCCCCAAACTCCCCCTAAAATTTTGTAATTTTGGAGAAATCGTGATTTAGTAATTTTTATCCACCAAACCCTACTAAAATTTTCAAATTTTTTAAAACCCTTTCTTAGAGAAGACCTATGGCCCTAGAGGAAGCTACATAACAAATTTCATTTCAATCCGTTTGGTAGTTTTTGAGAAATCGTGGTGATTAAGTGAGTGAGTGAGTGGTATTTCGCTTTTATATATATACAAGATTTTATATATATAACTGATTCGGATGCAAATCATTTGCAAATAAAAATTTAACAGGATCTTTATTTCTTGAGCCTCTAGTTTGGATAGAATAGACTTTCTATGTAGCTAAAACAATGTTTATTAACTTTTCCATTTCTAATTCCTTTCATTTCCTGGTGCCGCTTAAATATCATAGTGTTGACTGCCGTAGCCAGTTTTGTGATTGTAGTGAAGTTACTCAAAGTAAATGCACTAAATATCTTGGCTTGCAATTGGATGAAAAACTATCGTTTCGAGATCATATATCCAGTTTAAAAAACTATGTGTTTATGTTTTTAAGGAAGTTTTCATTTATAAAAGCATATCTGCCTGTACGAGTGCAGCGGCAGGTTTACTTTGCATTTGTTCATTCTAAGTTGGCATATCGTTTATCTATTTGGGG
>JAGFPH010002598.1:98369-118651 GCA_018207615.1 Philaenus spumarius | reverse complement strand
ACTTAACTCCATTGATTAGGCTCCAAAAAACATTAGCTAGATTGATGTGCAAAAAAGGACGGCTTCAAAGTTCCTTCCCATGCTTTATTGCAAAAAAATTCTTCCTCTTCGGTATCTATATGTTTTTAAAGTGTTAGAACTATTTTATAGGGTAAGTGGCAATGAAGGGGCTCGGATAAATCACGGTGTACCCACAAGGCAGGTAAGCAAGGGATTTGTAAAGTTAACCAAATGTAATAAAACGTTTATTCAAAGAACCTTCTTCTTTCTTGGGCCAAAATTCTTTAACATATTGCCTTTATATTTAAGGAATATGTCCGATATGAGGGCTTTTAAGGACAAACTTAGACACTGGTTATTTTCTCTTTCTCCTGAGGCTTTGGAAAATATGTTGATATCTCTTCAATGATGAAACAGAGGAGCAAGGTCTGACTATATAGTGTGACTGAACCTAAATATATGATTTAGTATGTATATTTTTGTATAGGCCAAGGAAATGTATTTTAATGTAGAGTCAAAAACTCGTTTTTTTTTTATAAAATCATAGTCCGTCCGTCTGTTTGTGTGTCTGGATGTATGAATGTATGCATGAATGAATAGTAATTAATATTTAAGGTAACTCCCGCACACATTTAAGGGTATTTTATTGCCTTTCTGTGTGCGTGTATGTTTTCCACAGTATTTTAATTTAGTTTTGAATATATAATTGAATGTTATGTTAATATTATATAATAAGCTATGCTAATATTATTTTATAATTATTGTAAATTCATTATTTTGTAAGAAATCTTAATTTCATTGTTTTATAAGTTATAGTAATTTCATTATATAAAGATTGATTTTTAGTTTTGTTTTTAAGTGTAATATTTTATATGTTAATGAAGTTATGTCATGTGTCTGTGGAAAATAAAAATAAATAAATAAATAAATAAAAATATAGATATACATAAGCGGCTTTGTTCTGATTGGCATATAATCAACGTGGATCAAAAACCACTTAAAATATAAAAACACGAAACTTTAAAAGTATATTCTAATGTGGTCATAGATGCACACTTGGAAAGTATTTTGCAAACATTTCATTTTTAATTGTAAAAATAGTAAGAACTCGAGGTGACACTCCCTATAATAATATATATAAACAGCTGTTCGGATCAAAATATTAGCAACACATGTTTGTTTACATTCATTACCATATCAACCAACTTAGCAAATTTAGAATCAGTTTAATATTCTTCACAACCAACAGCATTTTCAGGTATTTGATTTCATCATGGTGTATTATAAACAGTTATTTTTATAATAACCGTCCATAATAGTGAATAGTGTGTAGTTTAACAATATTATTAACACCATGTGTGGTGTTAATTTTTGTTACGCTTACATCAATATTAATACCAGCACACATCTGTATTATTTCTACTCTTTAATGTAAGAATTAAAATTCAACTTAGCAAAAAATCATTCAAGGTTTAAACAAAAAGACATTAAAAAACAGTCATGTTTAATACAAACTGGCATTATTTTTTATACAGAAATTCCTTTAAAAAAATTACATATAAAATAATGTACATATATATATATAACAAAATCATGATACATACAGGGATATATATAGAGTACAACAGTAGAACAGCAACTGAACTGACTTGATAGAGCTGAACGAAGTCCCAATACCTAAAAGACGTCTGTGGCGGTGTGAATTGCACGTCTGTCACGTGACATAGTGTGACTGCGGTGTGAAAAGGCGTTTAGAGAGCTAAATCGCATACAGCGCATGGCCTATGAGACATTTTTGTAGACAAAGAGATGTTAACTTGAAATTGAAATGGTGCACCCTTCAACAATGTATTGTGTACGCTAAATTTAATAAAATCTTTCAATTAGTTTCGGAGGAGAAGAAGTTTCAAAATTTGTTCGAAGCTGCTAACCACCATTATTTTCCAGCCTTGACTTTTTCACTGAAAAATAAATTTCCATGCATTCATGGTTATTTATTGAAATATGAATATTTTTTTTTGCTTTAATTACCAGTCAGTATAACTAATTATAATCGCATCTATGAATACAGGGTATTACAAAAAGTTTGGGCTGGCTATGCAGATTCAGATTCTACATGCAAAAATAAGTCGAAAATGTAGTATAACATTTTTTTGATTTCGGCTTAGTTTAGCCATAATCCGCCATTTTGTTTTTTTACAAAAACTCACTGTAACTCACTGTAGGTAGATTGTTTCACCTAGAAAGACATGTTCATGTATGCTACATATACATCTGAAATCGAATATTAAATTAAAGAGTGTTAAAGCAATCCGACATCTTTAGTAAAACTTTGACTTCTTACAAAAAATGCTTGTATTACATAAATAATTAACTTCATGGATTATTAATGAAAATCAAGAAAATGTGTTTTTGTTATTAGCAGGCTTAACTGTAAATACATCTTTGAATAAACGTTAAGCGAACCCTTATGTTTAGCGGAACTTAAATTTTGTTATCTAAAAACGAATGCACTATAGTGCGTATATACGAGAAAAACCATCCTGACGATGCTGCACGAATTGGCCACAAAATATCTCTAAATACTATTTATTGAATTTAAACTAAATCGTATTTTAAATTTATTATAACAGGTTTATATTTAAAGCAAAGGACCTTAAATTTAAGGACCTTACTGAAACATTCCCCAACAAACGTTCCAGAGATATTCTGGACCAATTCTGCTATGATTTATCGGGATTTCACTGGAACTAATGGCTATAATGTTAACTGGCACTTAAACCCATTAGCAGTATATCTTATACAGTAGGTTAGATCAATGGCGATACTGTACATCAACAGTAGCCCTTAGCTAAATAACTACTTCACTGTGAATTGAAAGCAAATCAAAAGACATTGTCTTCTTATAACTAACTCAGTTAACATGGCATGGAATTATTTGCCGTCGTGTAGGAGTTTTAACAAATAGCCTACTAAAGGACGTCTTGAAACAGGCTACATATAAATAAGAAATATTACTTAAAAATTAAACACAAATTTATGTTTATATACTTCGAAAGTTTACAAACTTTTCATTTATATTCTCCTTAAATCCAAAAAGCCGTGAGAAAAAAATAAATCACACAGTTTTCCTACTTCACAGAGTAAAAGTTATGGGAACTTTACTTACTAAATGTGGCTCTCAAAGTTTAAAGCGTAATCTGGGCTAGGCTTATACTCCAGTAACCATATTCATCAGCCCATCCGTCAAAAATCCAGTAGTCCTGATTTTTGCTGAATTGCTTCAAATGTTGACAGTTTAATAATCGAAGTTTTCGAAGGCTGAACGCAACATTGTTAAAAATAAAAATGTCCGAAAAACCAAGAAATTTAACTTTGAACGATTTAATGTTTTTTTAGTTTTTGGCCATTTTAACCGTAGAAGATTAGTTTTACAATTAATAAATTGACATATAATATTATCAAAGTATACTAAATTTTCTGTAACTTGATACCAGAGCCGTATCTGTAGATCAAGTAGTTTCCAAAATACGGCATTTGAAAATTTGCCATTTTTTTCAAACTCGGAAATTTTTAATAATATTTCGTTGTTCTGTTATAATTTTGACCTTGATGGAAAATTTTCTGCGAGAAATGCCACTTCCCACATTCAATGGAAGAGAAAAGGTTTGAGGTGACCGACAGATCAACAAAACTCTACATTTTTCAATATTTTTAATTAATTACCATTCCTTTTATTTTTGTCTGAACTATCGAACTTTCTATCGAACTTGTCTGAACTTTTAATGACCCTTC
The DNA here is from genome assembly GCA_018207615.1 of Philaenus spumarius. Classification (NCBI taxonomy): domain Eukaryota; kingdom Metazoa; phylum Arthropoda; class Insecta; order Hemiptera; family Aphrophoridae; genus Philaenus; species Philaenus spumarius. The sequence goes on along the minus strand of JAGFPH010002598.1, from coordinate 114,856 downwards.
ACTTACAATCCATTCATGTCAACAACTTGGAAAAGGACGTTATTTATAAAGTAATATTTTTGTGTTCCTATTAATTATTATGTGCAGATGTTGTAAACAAATAAGTATCAATATTTTCATTCCAATTAAAAAAAATAAATATTAAAAATTAAAATACACTTGTAATTTGGTCAAGGCCAGATTTAAAAAACCTTGTCTGCACAAAACCTGCACAGTTTAATGTGTTTCATTTTATTTGATTGAAAACCAAAATATACTCTTACACCTTTATGTGCTAAGTATTACTTTTAAAAATTGGATATTTGTGCTCGTTATAGTTTTCTCTAGAACTAGTCATTAGTCAACCATGAAGAAGTCTGGCAATAGAGAAACTAAGAATGATTATAACAGGGTTGCAGGCTGGTTCTGTGCGTAGTATTTCTATACTATTCGTCATTGTAAAAACGAGGATACAAAATTCAATACAATCATAAAGTGGTTGAAATTGGTGAAAAATATCTCCCTGAGTTTAAATTAAATAAAGTTGTGCTGGCGGAGTCAGTGTGCGCTTCTTTTGATATCTTAATTATTTATATTTACCTTTACGATCTGTCTAACAATACTGGTTTTTCGTCGTATTTAAATGACGGCCGTTTCGAATGTTTTATTCAGTCATTTTCAAATTTCAGCTGTTCGCACACTGGGAACTTTGTCACAAATAAAAACATTTAAAAAACTTATACACACATGTCACTTAATGTACATTACAAACATATATGGATTAAAAACACATTTGAACCTCAGCATAAGATATTCGGCACATGTTACCGTGTTCAGTTCAAACTCGCACTATCGGATGTTAGTATCTTACGTTACCGTATTCGGATAGGTCGGTCGAATTAAACTGGGCATTGTTGTCCAGCTCCTGTAGAATATCAAAAAGTGTGTGTGACTGGAATTGAGACTTGGCATTCAATAAAATATCAGGGTTTGTTTTTTTCGGCAAATTTAGAGTGTTGTGATCTATTTGATGTGGATGATGGGAGGTGTTCTTTGAACCGTGTACGGAATGAACGTCCTGTTTGTCTTAATTATTGCCGAATTTCCTTACAGGAAAGATGAGCTATTGCTAGTGACTCTTATAGTGAGTCCTAAGGTCCATCGTGATATTTGAGCACCGATTATGGTCCCTAGAACACGTTTTTGGTGAAATTAAAAATTGTATGTATATATATAAATGTATTTATATGTTTGAACTCGATTATAAATTGAATACATAGGACAGGATAGCATTTTAGTTTATTTTTTTTTTAATTATGTTTTAAAAAATACTTTGAAACTATACTCCCACGAAAGGTAAAATAGTATTGAAAAATTAAATATTATGGGGGTAATCAGCTTTTATATGTTTCAACATAAAAGGAACCTACGGATTCCTAATATTAACAAATTAATAACCTGCTTTAATGTAACAATACAAATGTCTTTTTTCAGAACTTATATGGGCCATAACACTGTCCAATTCTGATTGGCTTTTAAAAAGCTTTATAAAATGTCCTACCTTTACATTGGAAACTGTTAACTTGTTAAATTGTTCGAATTGGCAAACAGTAATCTCGCCCCTAGTATTGAGAGATAAGCTGTGATATTATACGACCCACATTAACCTTGCTCAAGGAGGATTATACAAATCCCCAATACCCAAAAAGCAATCGGCACCAAGCAATTAAAGTATTATCAAAGTAAATTGTAATATAATATAAAAAGTATATTAGATATTTATTTAAATGTAGTTGATCGCTGTTGTATATTGTAACCTAAATATAAAGTGGTTGATATTATTAAATTGCGAAATAATTTAAATTAGTTTACATTCAAACTGAACTTGGAGTTTTCCTACTCCTTAAAATCCTTAACTAAAAATAGAGATACAATTTATTCTAAAGTATGAAATCAGCTGTTAAAGGAAATGCCAGTGTAAAATATCCAAATTGTCTGTAAAGGGGTTTTAGATTAAACCCCCAAATATTATGGTAACACTTAAAATCTTCCATGATAGGATCTGTTTTTTAGTTGTTGTTATTTTGTCTTTTTTATGAACAAATACAGGGTGTCCCACAAGTAAAGTGCCAAACTTCGGGGAATGATTCTATGGTTCAAAATATGAAGAAAAGGTTCACATAAACACAAACAGAAAAACGCATCGTTTTCTAGATATCCGCCGTTTGGTTTTTTGTAAAAAACAATTCTTATCTAGAGAACGGTTTGACTAATTGAGTCAATCTTGGCATGAAGTTTAACCTAACAATGGTAGACCTATATCTCATGAAAAATAAGCGATTAAATCCAACCATGAGTTTCAAAATGGCTTTTGTTTGAAATTTTCAAACCTAAATTACTCAAAAACCATACATTTAACAAACAATTTCGTCACCTTTTCTCTAGCCCTCTTACCTATCGGATGGTGTGACTTTCAAAACAATCGGATAAAGGATAATATCTAAGTTAAAGATAATAACGGCAAATGTACATACAATATTGCTGTGTTTACTGTGTTGGTGTAGGGTGCAGGGTCGAATAAAACCAATTATTACACATAACTTAACTATTATCCTTCATCCGATTGTTTTGACAGTTACACCAATCCTGTAGGGAATCAAAAGGGCTATACAAAGAGTGACTTTACATTTTTTGTTAAAATGTACGGTTTTTGAATACCGTAATTTAGGTTTGACATTTTCAAACAGCCACCATTTTGAAACTCATGATTAGATAGCATCGTTTATTTTTCTTGAGATATATCATTGTTAGGTTAAACATCATGCCGAGTTTGAACTCAAACAGTCAAACTGTTGTCTAGATAGGAATTATTTTGTACAAAAAACAAAATGGCAAATATCTAGAAAACGAAGCATTTTGGGGTCTTGTGTTTATCTGAACTTTTTTCTTATTTTGACCCATATAAACATTCTCCGAAGTTTGGCACTTTACTTATGGGACACCCTATTTAATTTTTTACTATATATAATCCTATACGAGTATATGTCAAAATTATTTTAAACTCATTATAGTAGTATCCAAGTTAAAAATAGACATAGCAAAATTTACGTTTTATCCGTCGCGTGACTTCATTCTGCGTGTTTATTACACGTTTCGAAAAGTATGTTTCATCATTACATATATAAAAAGTTCACATAACATACAACACAAATCACATAGTAATACACAACCTTAACGTAACTTTGTAAACGTCTACTATCAAAAGGTCGACCAACTACTGACTAAGTGTCCGCTGTATTGACGTCCGTCTTGAATTGATATCCCTTAAAAGCAATGAAAAATTTAAAACCTTTTTCCGTTTATTTTGAGCCGTGAAATTGATATAAATTATTAATTTTAACCATAATAACATAAGCATCCGTTTTATTATTTAAATTTTTAAAGTTCAAAGTTAAATTATTTCCTTACAAGATCAAAATAAATAGTAATTACAAAAATGTAATTGTGTGCTTAAGACCACATGAAAGAAGTGTAACTTTTAACACAACTTATGAAATGAGGCAGGAGTGTACATTTTTTTACACAACTTAAGAAATGAGGAAGCACAATGTCCATTTCAGAGGTATTACCAATTAAACTATACATTGTGTTACCATTAACAGACTAAGCCTATGACGTTGGATAATCTGTTACACTTATACAGGGTGAGTTTCTACAGTAACTTCGCCAGTGTGTTCTACTCACTAAATGGAATAAAAAAGTTTATATGGACCCATGTCCGATTCTCAGCTGTTCGGCTGTAGTCGTGTTTTCAAAATCATGATATTTTGCCTCACTATTTGTTTGATAAAAATAAAACTAATCAACGTACCGAATTGCAATTAAAACCATTAGAACAAGAATTCAATTTTCTTTAAAAAAAAAGGTTTATTGTAATGATTTGTCAATAATAATGCCTTTCAAAATTGGAAATAAAAAGTTGGGTAAGTAAATGTTTTAGGTTACATTTCAAGACCCTTTTTTACTACTTAAATGAAACGTTAGGCAATATCAAATGAAATTAAAAACTTCCTTATTTAATAACCCTTAAAATGATGTACAAATGTTAAGTTTTACGATTAGGTATGACAGTAAAAACTCTAAGAAACTGGAATAAACACGTTATACTGATTTGGTTTTAACAAAGAAATGTACTGAAATGATGTACTTATTTGTTTTACGAAATCAGCTGTAACTTGGTATTGGTTGATATCCGCTGTTATAGTCAAATGGTATTATAATTTATCACCCAGTCTGAATCAGCTGTTGTTAATACTAAATTTTTGTAATAATTAATTGAGTCATCATTTAATTTGCACGTCACTCTGAACTAGGCATTTGTGTTGTAAAATATTTATTCTGTTATATGGATCCTTTTGCAAATTTAGAAACGGAAAGGAATGCTTGCAGGTGTTTAAACGAATTTTCTGGGGGAGTAGGTGACCTTAATACGGCCAAAGTACAAGCACAAACACGTGACATTTGATTCCTCTCTGTAAAATAGAAAAAAAGGTAGGAAATAAATAGTCTTGCCAACGAACTGTATGTTACAACAATCTTGAAAACACACTTAAAATTACTTATTTACTGTGTTAAAAAAATTTTTGTCAACAGTTTTTGATGAATTGCGAGCTTACAACAAATATGTTTATTTTACTTCCTCAAACGAAGCACATGGTGAAACACATCTGATTTGTTTTTAAATATATTTTCATTTAAATTTTTGTGATTATTTAATTTTCATCTTAGCCATGCCTAAGACATTCAGGATTAACACAACAACATCTATTTCCTGTGGTTATACACAGCTAAAATTATATTCTAACAATCAAAGCCTTTCTCTAACGCATGCCCATTAATAGAATGTTCGCAAATGTTGATTTAACTTTTACTGAAAACACCAATAAACCAATGCTAGAGGAAAATCAACCAAAGCTAGTTACACGAGTTTGTTTGAGCATTCACATTCGTTACCATAGCAACTATCTTAGGAAATTTAGAGTACGTTTACTACCATAACCAACTACTTTTTTTAGGTTAGGTTAACAAAATAAAAGCAAAGACAATACAAAATCTATCCAAAAAGACTTACTATAATATAATTTGAACTTTCGGTATATTATTAAATTAAATAATATACCGAAATTAATTTCACTAATCCGTGGGCTACCACAATGGAGTTTAAATAATTTAAACATCTGTTGCGTCTTTTTCAGAAGAGGTCTGAAATGTTGAATGCAGATAATCATACCGTGACTAAAGACTGTAAGTTAGAACTTCAGGCCATTTTATGTTTGTTTAATATAATTTTTATTTGTGTTATATAAAATAACCTAATTGATGTAACCAACTTATATATGTTTACAAAAGTACAATTAGGTGATATGTGTTTTTTTACTTCAATATACTAGTTAACAGTATCGTTAGTTTTTTCTACCCTGACTCTATATTAAATTAATTAAGAGTGACGGTTCTTTCCTTATCAACCGTTATAGGGAATATCATATTGCATAATACTGTAATCTGTTTCCATTTGCTTCGCCGCGAGTCGTTGCCGTGGTTGGTGAGCGAAGCGAGAAGGGGAGGTGCCCCTAATAATATAGGGGTCCCCTAGTAATATAGGGCTCCTAGTATTATAGGGGGTCCTAGTAATATAGGGGTCTCTAATAATATAGGGCTCCTAGTAATATAAGGTTCTCCTATTAATATAGGGGCACCTAGTAATATAGGGGATCTTAGTAATATAGGGGTCCCTAGTAATATAGAGGCTCCTAGTTATATAGGGAGCTCCTAGTAATATACGGGTCCCTAATAATGCATTATTTTCACTCCGTTTTACTTACCAGTTCAAACTCTATATTCTATTTATATAGCCCAGTCAGGTTAAAACTACCAGTAATTTGCAATATGGATGATTTTTTTTTTTAATACCTTATTGTCAAATTTTAAACCACCTTCAGTTATTTAGAAAGTCAAGCTTCTGTAATTAACCAACATGTCAGTGTCACTGAGTATGCAAATAAGATACTCCGTGGTCAGTGTAGGTGTTTTAGAGTAAACTGGTAAATATTTTACAACATTTAAAACTTCTGTCAGCTGATCTGTTTATTTAAAAGGACAAATATTATGTTTTAATACATATAGAAATAATATTATTACCAACAATATTTACTACTCTATTTCTAGTAGTAGACTATGCAAGACACAAATAGATACATCTAAATTTACCTTTTATCAGTCGTGTGACTTCATTCTGCGTAAATAGCTATTGAGCTTAACTTGTGAGAAAGTAACTAAATAAAATAAAATGTGAACACAAAATCTCACCACAAATACTTTTACTAACGTCAAACGCCTTACAACGGCAATGTCGCCATCCTCAGTGATGCATGAGCTACAGTAACCAAACTATAACTTAATTAGTTACAGAAACTCGCTACAAAGTCGGGTAAAAAAAATGTGCAGAATAATATCCTACAATTATTTTTGTAGATAAAACTCCAAAAAAGTTTTATTCTAGTACAAAAACATCTAACAAAATAACAAATTCCTGTCGAAAAACGTACTTTCTGGTGTTTAATATTTTTAGCTAACGAACTCGTCCGGGCGTCTTAGACAACCAAAGTGTTTACTAAATTTGGAAAAAGTGGAACTTTTAAATTCGGCCGTTAGAGTTCGAACGCATACAATTTATGATAACCCAAAACGTGTTCTGGGTACCATGAATGGTGCTCATTTAATACTTGCGACCTTAGGTCTCGCCATAGGGATCCCTTCAATATCTCATCTTTCCAATGGAAATTCACTGATAATAGCCTATAAACCAGTATATAGAGGGGTTTCAGCTTACATTAATTGCGGTAAAAGATTTTTTTTCTAGGATTGTTTGGTATGGTGTGGGTATGCCAAATCTAATTTTGCGACCTCGAAAGGGGAGAGGGACAATATTATATATACCCACACCATATCAAACGATCCTAGAAAAAAAAAATCTTTTACCGCAATTAATGTAAGCTGAACCCCTTTTTTAAGCTCTATATACTGGGCTACTACTATTATTTTAAAATCATGTTTGTATAAATTATTTTATTATAAACTGTAATGTAATAAATTATATATATTTAGTAGAAACAAATAAGTCTGGTGTCTTTATTCCTACCTCAAATGTTTTCAGAACTAAGAAAGCGACCACTTATACTTTTCAATTCCTTATTCGGCTCACTGACTTTTACGAGACAGTAAATGCTATTTGTTATGAAATATGAGATGCTGTACATCGAACCCCTTTTGTCTCTGTAATAGCACATGCATTAGATGTAGTTATATATCATTTTTGTTAACCATGTAGTCGGGAAACCTTTAAGAAATCGTATTTTTCAAATGTATATGTTATTGTAAACGCATACTATTAAAATAATTCGACCACGCAGCTGAACCGCTGACGTGAGTTGAGCAAATTTCCAAAATAAAGTTTATATGCCTATGTTTTAGGGTTTCAACTAACAATTTTTGAAATAGGTCTACTCACGAAGGTGTTGAACAGCTGTCTGGGTGTACGCAATATATTAGTAGAATTTGTTTGCGCCTAGAGGCCTCGCGAGTTTTCACCACTTGGCTTCGAACCGGGTACTTTTATGGTATTTTACGTTTTGGTCGATTTTGGGGGAACCAAGCGAGCTATAAGGTCGCGTAAAAAAACAAAATGTGCAGAATAACATCCTACATTTATTTTTTTAGAAAAAACTATAAAAACGTTTCATTCTCGTAGTAAAAATCTCAAAATATTGTTACTTCCGGTCAATAAACGTACTTCCGGTTGTTGGATTTTTTTGGCTAACGAACTCGTCCGAGCTACGTAGACAACCAACACGTATACCAAATTTGGACCAAATCGGACTTAAAATGCGGCCGCTAGAGTGCGAACACATATATACATATATATGATTTTTAATGACACCCCAAAACGTGTTCTGGGGACCATGATCGGTGCTCATTTACTACTCCCTACCTTGGGTCTCACCATAAGGGCCACTGCAATAGCTCATTTTTCCTATGGAAATTCGCTAATAACTTTAACAACAACAAAAACTGTATAATATCAAAATTACTTGAATTATATCCCAATACTTTCGCTCCACGGTGTTCAGGTTTTTCCATTATATGTGTACTTCCAAGTTATTTCTACTTTACAATACATAAAAGATTTTTAGTAATTTAAATGAGTATTCATCAAAATTTATTTCCAAGGCTTGATGAATAACTATTAAATTAATAGGGTCTCTCCATGATGAAAAATTACTATTTACTGTAGTTTCATTAAGTTAAATAAACACATATTTATATAATTTTAAATAATTAAGGAAATGGGCAATCAGAGTGGCTGAAGGTTCAGTCTGCTAGTATTGGAAACTTGAACACAGTTTAAGTAGGTTCTAACCTAGTTCTGCTAACAATATCGATTTAGGCTGCTCTTGCTTCATTAAAACCTTTCGCACGTTGAATAAAATTTGCCTTATTTCACCTCAACGCTGAAATAACTTAAATTCTTTTTAGTTTTTTCTTCAAAGTTAGTTTTTGTTTTTGTTTTGTATGTGAAAGGGTAATTAAAAACAAATATCATCATTGCTTTTTGGTTGAATTTAAAATTTTGATTACGTAAAACAAAATAATAGTAAAAAAATGTTTCTTCTAAAAAACACAAATTTTAGTTTTTGATTATTTTAAAATTCTAGCGGTAATATTATGAAATAATGTATAAAAAATACAAGTTAATGTTAAAAATTAAAAATTAAATTATTATTTTACAATTATTATTATGTCACATCAGACAAGTGTGACTGCGAGTTTAGCCGCTATACGCGCTGTAGAAGCTATAGAATGCGCGCGCCGCCGGGCATTTCCAGACATAATAACGCCCCCCCCCCCCCCCCCCCCCCCCTTGAGGCGTATAACATTAAACTAAACACATTTCTCTTCGTAAATAGACAGTGGACATGCCTCGGCATTCTACCGGAACTTTAGTGAACTATCTAATTAACCAGAGGTTAAAATATATTTTTGCGGCTTTGGCCGCAATACGCGTTTGGGTCAAAGTCTAATGTTGCGGTTATACTCTTGGGAAGTGTTTTCAACAAAAAAACGTAATAAGTTTTAGTAAAATTTTCTGCCAATCCTATCGTAAGACTTTCACTTAAATTTGTCAATGGCAAATGAATGAAATGAAAGAATCAATGAAGCTCTTACACCAAAGTAACAAAGGAAGACTGTTAAATATAACGGAAACATGGAAATTTCAAACTAAAAATGAACGGAGAAAATATTATTAATGAACAAATTAAAATTCAATCAGAATTAACTTTCCAAAATCTGAAATTGTTGAAAATATAAAAAAATAAAATAAAAGAGTAGGTTTATATTACATAACGAATTACATAACGTGTTGCATAACATATTACATAACATGTTACATAAAAAGCAGTACCGGTAGTAGGGGGAGGGGCGTGGTTAACTATATCTAGACGATCCCATAATGGATGAATGCAGTACTGAAATAGGTCTCGATAATGGAGGAACTCCAAAACGCGTCGACAAATTTAAGTGAAAGTGTTACGTTAGGATTGGCAAAAATTTTTACTAAAACTTATTTCATGGATCCTAGCAGATATAATCTGTATAGTAAACAAATTTGTGGAAGCCTTAGTATACATTTAAAATGTATACATCTATGTTAAATAACGAAATTACTATACCTATAAATACGTCTATGTGTTGAATATTGTCAGTAGCATTTACTCGTTTTCATAGTAAATACTAAACTATTAAAACTAAATGAACTACAGACTTTGCATGCATACTAACAGTGACTATGAAACATAATAAGCATTTATGATTTCTATATCACGTCGGGCTAGCAAGAAGTTGTAAAAAATCGGGTTATCAAAAAACAACCTTGTTGTAATTTCAAAATTGTTTTATAAGAATTGTTTCCAACTTTTAGTGAAGCAATAGTTAACTGATTTTAACAACTGATGTTAATTATGCACTGTTCGTATTAGTTCTAGAATAAAATTAAACCTAAATCAACATCATCTCCGCTTTCACGAAACAAAACAAAAACCCTTCCTTTCGTTGTTAATAAAGTATATGAAACAATAACCGATTAAAAGCCTATCTTATGATACTGTAATTAAGTTAAACAGTAATTAAATCAATAACTCTAGAATAATCAAGTTACAGAACTTTGTTTCATAACTTTGAACTTTAGATAATTGCATCTTACACAAGTTTACAAACTCTGTGTTTCTGTTGTTCAATTTACATTTTGTCATGAATACCAATCAGTTGAAGTTAGCCTTGATAGATTTAATTAAATTATGTCGGTTGTTTTATAAAGTACACCACAATTATTCTCTTGTATTTTGTTGTTGTTTTCTGCTTCGAATTTATATATCAAATACACTTATATAATTCTAGACTTAACCATAGACTTAAACATTGTATGAATTTAAACCTTCTACTAGCTTTAGTTTATGTTATACAAGGTGACCATTTTACCTTGGTCTCTATTTGGTACCTCGTATTTATCTTAGAAGAAACTGTAAATAAATAACCATTCCATACAATTTAAAAATCACTAAACAACGTTCTTTCTTCAATAAATTCAATATATATTTTTTAAGAAAACATCCACTTTGTAGAGCTGGTTTATTTTTATTTTAAGATGTTTACCCTACAACTGTCCATGTTAATGTTTTTCAACGCCAAGCCATTTCGGTGCGTGTGCAAGAATATTATTTTCAAAAATTTGCCAAATATAGTAATTATAAATAAAGCTATCAAAAATTGTTCCATAGCTTTTTTGTAGAAAAAGGTTCAAAGAACTCATATATGGCAGTAAAAAAATATTGATTTATAATTTACAAAGTTATTAGCTCAAGAAACAAAAATGTTTAGTAACGAAAGGAAAAGTTCAAATTTAGGCCTACATAAAAAGTAGTAAAATTTTTTTGTATTTCTTTCATAAACGTAAAAAAGTTTCGTAATTTAGTTCTAAATAGTACTCTATACAAATATATATCAATTTCAAATTTCTTACTTTGAAAACCTCAATTTTAAGTTCCTACTACAAAACTGCTCACAAAACTAGGCCTAGCTGAATAGTAATTTAGAAATATAACCTTTACGCAAAAATGAAATATTAGTGTAGAGAATTAATTCAAGAATTGAACAGTATACTTGTAAATTAATATTTCACAAAAGTATTTGAAATAGCTTTACTTGAATCACAAAATGAGATCAATCAAATGAAATCAGTGGCGGCTGGTGAATTATTACCTTGGGGGTTCAAATCTACCGGGGGTGGGAGGGGGTGCTGCAAATTTGTTTAGTAGTACTAAACATAAGATTTTCTACTTTTAGGCCTGCTTTTACTAAAATTTGGTTGTTTTGAGACATCTCTGAAAAGCGTGCGATGAGATAAAATCGGGTTACAGTTTTCATGATAGATTGGAGTTTATTAATTATAAATGAAAAATTGAGAACAATGTTGTCTTACATAGTAGAATATACTTTAATAATTAGTTTATTTAAGTTTTTAGTTCATAAAGTGACTCATAAATAATGAAGTGGCACAAATGCCTCTACACTTTAATAGCACACTTTTCTTCAAGAGGTAAAGAAGAAAAGTTACCATTAGCAAAGATGTAAAGCTCTTCATTCTAAAAACTTTATCTTAACACAACGCTAATATCAACACTGTACAGCAATAATATTATTTATTAATATGTTCACACTACTACAAACTTAATCCATGAACTTCATGGAATGCACAACTGACATAACCTATAAATTAAATAGGTAAGTAAACAAACACAAACTACGCAAAGGAAAAAGTAGGCCTAAACTTTTTTACATAACACAGTTGGTCGTGAACTACAGTTATGATTTCCATTCAGGCGGTGTTGACAATACTGTGTAGACAATACTGTGTATATAATACTGTGTGGGCAATACTGTGAAGGTAATACTGTGTAGGTAATAACGTGTAAATAATACTGTGTAGGTAATACTGTGTAGGCTATACTATGTAGGTAATACCGTGTAGGTAATACTGTGTAGGTAATACTGTGTAGGTAATACTGCGTAGGCTATAATGTGTAGGCGATACTATTTAGGTAACTATGTGTAGGCTATACCGTGTAGGTAATACTGTGTAGGCTATAATATGTAGGTAATACCGTGTAGGTAATACTGTGTAGGTAATACTGTGTAGGTAATACTTTGAAGGCTATAATGTGTAGGCGATACTATTTAGGTAACTATGTGTAGGCTATACCGTGTAGGTAATACTGCGTAGGCAATACTGTGCAGGTAATACTGTGAAGTCTATACTGTGTAGGCTATACGGTGTAGGCTATACTGCGTAGGTAATATCTTACATAATCACCTAAATGTAGTCTTTAATTTACGTAATTTACTAGTAAACTAACAAAAACTAATTAGAAAAAAAGTTGAAAAGAGGAAGCGAGTAAGCCAGTAGGCTGATACAAAAACAGAAGCGCTACTTTATCTAGGATAGACGAGGGATATTTCGAAGGGTTTGGGGATCAGGAATAATTATACATATCTGTATATTACAACCCACACAGTATACTCATGTAAAAGCTTGTCACGAATGGTGGAACTTTTGCTAGATTGATCGCAGGAGTGCCAATAGCAGTAGACATTTCAGACCAAATTGAGGAGTTCTGTGGTGTACCGTATACCTCGTCAGATCAACATGTTGATACCACGATGATTCTCGAATGAGGAGGGACAACATCGATGTGGAGAAATTCAGTAACTGGTTTGATTCTCATGAACCATACTGGAGTATTACGAGGTAATGACATCAACTCCCACGAAGCTGTTGAACATCGACCAAATTAACATTCAAGGCAAAAACTTTTAGGAAGTAAAATTACGGAGGAAGGACCGAATAAATCCATGAACTGAACAGTCAACACCAATGCTAAACCAGTTCCTGTCAATCCTACAGTACAGAAATATAAACATCTAGCCAGGAGAAGGCAATGTATTCATTGTCGGATAGAATAATGACTTATTGATCCTGATAACTGCTCATGTATCTGTTTGTACGAGTGTCCAGAATCCATCAGTAACATCTTCCTGTAGACATCTGGGAAAGGATAATAAGATACTATATTTAAAGTTCCAACAATTTTAAGCTGACGGAAGGAGCTAAAAAACATTTGTTGTTTCTATACGCCTTCAATGATTATAACAGAACGTCTACGTGCCTACATTTCAGATAGTTCAAAACGAAATTCATAACTTTTAAAAACACCCGAATAAACTAATTTGAATTTAATTGCTTTTCAATTTGATCGTAATATATTTAATAGGAAGGAAGAAACTAAAAGTAACTACTATCAATGCAAGTAAAAAGCGTATTAGCTAAATTTTGAAATGTACAATCTTGGTTATCTTTCACAATTTTAATAGTTTAAATTATTTATTATAAATGTTTAATGCGTGTTAATAAATTATTTTAGAAAGAAATTGGGTTTTTCATGCTTTAGAATGATTATTAATGTATAACTGACAAATTGTATTTATGAAATAGGCCCTAATTCAATTAAATGTGCAATGTGTGCCAAAGACTAAAGTAGAACTGCTGTATCGTAGTTTTAATGTGCTTACAGTAACAATGGTAATCTAGTTATATGTGTTAAACAAACAACTACAAGCAAGGGATAAACACATCGTCAATTTAATTATACATCTGCAAGTAACAAAGGGAAATAATTGGGTCACTTTGAAGGAAAATATGTATCCTGGTTGTTGATGTTACTTTGATACAAATATGTTTGAAAGGAAACCTTGAAACAGGATTAAAACCCATAAGCCTGTACAATATAACACGAGATCCACTATTAACATTTGGGGTTATAATGATCATAATTGAATGGATGGATTTGTTTATGATTACTTTATGTCAGTTAGAATAATAAAGACTGGAAGCTGCAAACTGCGCTAAACTATACAGTCAAGAAGCTCGTAACCTTATTTTCGATTTTCAGTTTGGTTTATAAGCTGTGAAAGTTTTTGATAAGGTTTGTTTTATATATCCTCTACAAGATATGAATAGTCTACCATCATGATCACAAAAAAAAACATTTTTTTATTATTCTTGTATAGAAAAATATTTATCTATGTTTATAAGTCTTCAAATTTGCATAGGTAATTTGTATTATATTATTTAGAGTTTAGAAAAAAATTGACAGTCGGACATAAACGAGTTTGAAAAGTTTTAAGGAGATTTGCTCTTTGATCGTGCCGAAAGACTGTTTATCCCTTATATACAACATGCATATTTTTAAAACACTTTCAAGAACTATAAACCAAACTTTCACACAGTAATAGAAGACGCCATTAGCTATTTTTTAGCTTGTGCAATTATGTTGGAGGTTCTGACAGCAGTAAACGGGACGACCACGCTATCCACAGTTTTACAAATAATAATACTAACCCTTTGAGGACCAAGAAGTGATACAATTTGAAAATACTATATATTCCTTATTTTTTTGTGATTAACTAAGGTTGTTTAGTAAAAAAAAATATATTTTTTTACTATTTTTTTTTAGTAAATATATATGTATAAAAATATATAAATACCTTAGTAAAATAAAATTATGCAAAACAGCCTCAGCCGGAGACCAGATATCTAGTCATATCCCGTCAGCTTGGAAGCGAGCCAAACACCGTTTGCTTTACTTCCGCCCTCCTACCCTCAAACCTCAGATATGATTAGATATCTGGTCTCCCTAGCCTAGGTTCAAACCCAGCATCTTCTGATCAGGAAGACGAAACGTTATCCACTCGGCTATGGTTTGATTAAAGAAAACTGACAAATTAACAAAACTTCAGTTACTTTACTATCGGTATAAATATTACGTGTAAAGTAAAAGTAAAGTAAAAGACAGTTTATCAGCACCATCTAGGAGTGTTTATAGGAAGTTTGCTTGTTACGAAATCAATTAGTGTTCACCTTAACCTCCAGCACCGGCTTTATTCCTGTTACTTTACGAGTTAACACGCATTAAAGGAATTAATATATATTTTAAAAGTAAAATAACAACGAAAACTAAAGGTGGCCCCGACTCAAAATTGTGGTCAATAAACAAAAAGGTAAATTATCATTTGAATGTGTGTCGTTGTGATAGTTAAACGTCTTATTATATTAGGATTTACGAGAATAATGTTTGTTGTTAAGTAGTAGATTAAAGCTCATCAGCAAAAAAAAAAAAATAAAAAAAAATAGATAAATAAATAAAATATCCCAGATTGTACTACAAACCTATGTTATAGTATAACTAACTGTTCTCAAAACTAACATTTGCATATTTGCGTGGTATCAATTAATTTAATTAATGTATATTAAATATTTACATTATATTTAATATTATTAGATATTTTATTGAACATCCTTAAAACTGTGTTTCATTTTAAACAGGTGCTTTTGTTCGGGAGATTTTTACATTAACATTCGATTGTATATATTACCATTTTTACAACATGTAAGCAACATTTCAACCAAATAAAAAAAAAGTTAAATTTTAATACTTTCAGAGGTCACACACTGTATATATATATAAGCACTGTGTTTATCCGAGAAACTGTTTCAATACGTTGCCGTGAAGCTGTTCCGGGGTTTGCAATTCCATAAAGTTATTAAATCCTGTGGAGTGTGAAATGTAAATTACAAGATGCCGTTACTGGGGCGTTAAATTTGATAAAATGGCAACCTGTGCGAACTTCTGGTAGTCAAATTTCTTACTTATGCAAACCATATTTACAATTTTATTACACATCAAAAGTTGTAGTGCGCATGTGCGCAGAATAGGCCTAACCGATAAAATATCTGTTTAAATAAACACAATTATTTAACGTATTATATGAGCTAATCATAAATTAGGATGAACATACATTCAAATATATAATATACAGTCAGTACACATAACTTTTCTATTTGTTTACTAACTTTAATTTAGGCTGTATAGTAAGTTGCTTTCTCAAAATGTTTATATAAAGAAATTATTAAATATTAGCTTATTATAAAACGACGCAACTAATCGGAAATGGGTTGTTGATGTTCCAGTGGTATTATTTAAACACTTATAGACGTATATGTTCTCGCGTAGTTGTTTGTGCAAAATTCTTAATGACAATAATGTTTGCCTTAGAAATTAGTTTGTCCAAGCCAATAATATGTAACTAGTCATGCAGAGTACCAAATTTTATCACGATCTCATCAGTCGTTTATAATTAAACGAAAAATTGCTTTATATCCCACGGTTCCTTTAACCACTAAGTGCCTAAGACAACTCGATGCCTTCGACCACGTGGTGCCACAGACCACCAGATTATTTCAATCACTCGTTGCCTCAGACCACTCGATGCTTTCAACC
>JAGFPH010002598.1:75616-88339 GCA_018207615.1 Philaenus spumarius | reverse complement strand
AGGGCAACGAATGGTTGAAAGCATCGAGTGGTCTGAGGCAACGAGTGATTGAAATAATCGGGTGGTCTGTGGCACCACGTGGTCAAAGGCATCGAGTTGTCTTAGGCACTTAGTGGTTAAAGGAACCGTGGGATATAAAGCAATTTTTCGTTTAATTATAAACCACTGATGAGATCGTGATAAAATTTGGTACTCTGCATGACTAGTTACATATTATTGGCTTGGACAAACCAATTTCTAAGGCAAACATTATTGTTAGTAAGAATTTTGCACAATCAACTACGCGAGAACAAATACGTCTATAAGTGTTTAAATAATACCACTGGAACATCAACATCCCATTTCCGATTAGTTGCGGCTTTTTATAATAAGCTAATATTTAATAATTTCTTTATGTAAACATTTTGAGAAAGCAACCTACTATACAGCCTAAAATAAAGTTAGTAAAAAAATAGAAATGTTATGTGTACTGACTGTATATATATTTGAATGTATGCTCATCCTAATTTATGATTAGCTCATATAATACGTTAAATAATTGTGTTTATTTAAACAGATATTTTATCGGTTAGGCCTATATTGCGCACATGCGCACTACAACTTTTGGATGTGTAACACAATTGTAAATATGATTTGCATAAGTAAGAAATTCGACGACCAGAAGTTCGCACAGGTTGCCATTTTATCAAATTTAACGCCCCAGTAACGGCATCTTGTAATTTACATTTCACACTCTACCGGATTTAATAACTTTATGGAATTGCAACTACGTTGGAACAGCTTCATGGTAACGTATTGAAACTGTTTCTGGGATAAATACAGTGCTCGTATACATATACAGTGTGTGACGCCAGAAAGTATTCAAATTTAACTTGTTTTTTTTTTAATCTGGTTGGAATGTCGCTTACATGTTGTAAAAAGGCTACTATAATATACCATCGAATGTTAATGTAAAAATGAACAAAAGAACCTGTTTAAAATGAAACACAGTTTTAGGGATGTTCAATAAAATATCTTATTTACATTAATTAAATTAATTGATACCACGCAAATATGCAGATGTTAGTTTTGAGAACAGTTAGTTATACTATAACATAGGTTTAAAGTACAATCTGGGATTTATTTTTTTTTTTTTTTTGGTAATGAACTTCAATCTACTACTTAACAACAAACATTATTCTCGAAATCCTAATCTAATAAGTGGTTTAACTATCACAACTATACACATTCAAATGATAATTTAACTTTTGGTTTATGGGCCATAATTTTGAGTCGGGACCACCTCTAGTTTTCGTTGTTAGTTTTCTTTTATTAATACTTTTAAAATTTTTATTAATTTCTTTAATGCGTGCTAACTCGTAAAGTACCAGGAATAAAGCCGGTGCTGGAGGCTAAGGTTAAAACAAATTCTACTAATTGATTTCGTACAAGCATTCAGCTAGCTTAACTTAAGAAAACAAATATTGTTACAGACTTTTTCCTTTAAACATTAAGGCTCAATTAAATCAGTTAAATTTTTCGTATTCTTCTGTTCAATTACATAAAAAACTTCCTTATTTATTTATCTTCAAAATGATGTATAAATATTAAGGGGTAATACATAGAAATTTTTTTGAAATTTCATAAAAAATGTTGTTTAGTAAATTTAAATAACTTTTTTAATTTCCAATCAGCTGATTTAGTCAACAGATTATTAAAGTTTTTTTAAAAAAGTTGTAGAAGGAGTTGTTGTTTGGGTACTATGTTTAATTCATAGGAAATTTAATGCTCTTTCAAATGGTATTACTTTCTATGTTATAACTACATTATTGTGGTTTTTATCGTCAAATTAATAGTACCAAGTCGTGTTATTTTAAAAAATCACAAAATACGCCATGACAGCTAAACGGTTAAGGTCAGATAAGGGCTTATATAATATTTTTTGTTCTTTTTGATAAGTAGAATCAACTGTTAAAATAAATGTAGTCATTAGTGACTCACCCTGTATAGTATAGTGTGTAAAGACTCGATTTCGTTTAATATTATTATTTGGAAATCTGTGGATAGCGTGGTCTTCCCGTTTACTGCTGTCAGAACCATGTTGCACAGAACCTCCAACATAATTGCACAAGCTAAAAAATAGCTAATTTCGTCTTCTATTACTGTGTGAAAGTTTGGTTTGTAGTTCTTGAAAGTGTTTTAAAAATATGCATTTTGTATATAAGGGATAAACAGTCTTTCGGCACGATCAAAGAGCAAATCTCCTAAAACGTTTCAAACTCGTTTATGTCCGACTGTCAATTTTTTTCTAAACTCTAAATAATATAATACAAATTACCTATGCAAATTTGAAGACTTATAAACCTAGATAAATATTTTTGTATACAAGAATAATTTTTTAAATGTTTAACTTTTTTTGTGATCATGATGATAGACTATTCATATCTTGTAGATGATATATAAAAGAAACCTTCTAAAAAACTTTCACAGCTTATAAACCAAACTGAAAATTGAAAATAAGGTCAAGCTTCTTGACTGTATAGTTTAGCGCAGTTTGCCGCTTCCAGTCTTTATTATTCTAACTGACATTAAGTAATCATAACAAAGAAAACTCCATCCATTCAATTATGATCATTATAATCCCAAATTTTAATAGTGAATCTCGTATTATATTGTACAGGCTTATGGGTTTTAATCCTGTTTCAAGGTTTCCTTTCAAACATATTTGTATCAAAGTAACATCAACAACCAGGATACATATTTTTCCTCAAAGTGACCCAATTATTTCCCTTTGTTACGTGCAGATGTATAATTAAATTGACGGTGTGTTTATCCCTTGCTTGTAGTTGTTTGTTTAACACATATAACTAGATTACCATTGTTACTGTATGCACATTAAAACTACGATACAGCAGTTCTACTTTAGTCTTTGGCACACATTGCACATTTAATTGAATTATTGCCTATTTCATAAATAAAATTTGTTAGTTATACATTAATTATCATTCTAAAGCATGAAAAACCCAATTTCTTTCTAAAATAATGTATTAACACGCATTAAACATTTATAATAAATAATTTAAACTATTAAAATTGTGAAAGATAACCAAGATTGTACATTTCAAAATTTAGCTAATACGATTTTTACTTGCATTGATAAATAGTAGTTACTTTTAGTTGTTTCCTTCGTATTAAATATATTACGATCAAATTGAAAAGCAATTAAATTCAAATTAGTTTATTCGGGTGTTTTTAAAAGTTATGAATTTCGTTTTGCCCTGTCTGAAATGTGGGCACGTAGACGTTCTGTTATAATCATTGAAGGCGTATAGAAACAACAAATGTTTTTTAGCTTCTTCCGTCAGATTAAAATTTTTGGAACTTTAAATATAGTATCTTATTATCCTTTCCCAGGTTTCTACAGGAAGATGTTATCGATGGGTTCTGAACTCTCGTACAAACAGATACATGAGCAGTTATCAGGATCAATAAGTCCATATTCTCCCGACAATGAATACATTGCCTTCCCCTGTCTAGATGTTTTTATTTCTGTACGGTAGGGTTGACAGGAACTGATTTAGCATTGGTTTTGACTGTTCAGTTCATGGATTTATTCGGTTCTTCCTCTGTAACTTTACCTCCTAAAAGTTTTCGCCTTGATTGCTAATTTATCCAATGTCCAACAGCTTCGTGGGAGTTGATGTCATTACCTCGTTACACTCCAGTATGGTTCATGAGAGTCAAACCAGTTACTGAATTTCTCCACATCGATGATGTCCCTCGTCATTCGAGAATCATCGTAGTATCAACATGTCGATCTGACGAGGTATACGAACTCCTCAATTTGGTCTGAAATGTCTACTGCTATTGGCACTCCTGCCATCATTTTAGCAAAAGTTCCACCACTCGTGACAAGGTTTTACATGAGGATAAAGCCCTCATTAGTACTACATGGGTGGGTTGTAATATACTGATATGTCAATTATACTTGATCCCCCCAAAGCCTTCGAAATCTCCCTCGTCCTTCCTAGAAAAAGTATCGCTTCTGTTTTTGTATCAGCCTACTGGCTTACTTGCTTCCTCTTTTCAACTTTTTTTCTAATTAGTTTTTGTTAGTTTACTAGTTAATTACGTAAATTAAAGACTACATTTAGGTGATTAGGTAAGTTATTTGGGTCTACTTTTTCTTTTGCGTAGTTGGTGTTTGTTTACTTCTTTGATTTATAGGTTATTTCAGTTGTGCATTCTATGAAGTTCATGGATTAAGTTTGTAGTAGTGTGAACATATTAATAAATAATATTATTGCAGTACAGTGTTGATATTAGCGTTGTGTTAAGATAACGTTTTTAGAATGAACAGCTTTACATCTTTGCTAATGGTAACTTTTCTTCTTTACCTCTTGAAGAAAAGTGTGCTAATACAGTGTACATGTATTTGTGTCACTTCATTATTTTTAGGAGTCATTTTATGAAATAAAATCTTAAATAAACCAATGAATAAAGCATATTCTACTATGTAAGACAACATTGTTCTCAATTTTTCATTTATAATTAATATCTACATACTCCAATCTATCATGAAAACCGTAACCCGATTTTATCTCATTGCACGGTTTTCAGAGATGTCTTAAAACAACAAAATTTTAGTAAAAGCAGGCCTAAAAGTATAAATTCTTATGTTTAGTACTACTAAACAAATTTTCAGGACCCCCTCCCACCCCCGGTAGATTTGAACCCTCAAGGTAATCACCAAGGTAATTCACCAGATGCCACTGATTTCATTTGATTGATTTCATTTTGTGATTAAAGTAAAGCTATTTTAAATACTTTTGTGAAATAATAATTTACAAGTATACAGTTCAATTCATTAAGTAATTCTCTAAACTTTCTTATAATCATAATATTATATTGCATGTGAGTACTCACGTCTGTTGATCCTTTTTGTTTTCTCTCTTACTGTCATTTAAGTCAAACCTATTGTATGATACGCTAATCGCAAGACAAGGGAGGGGGACACGGTCCAATAATCGTTGCATAACCTAACTCCAATCAGTACCATCTTAAACAACTGATGCGGTGTGCACACCAATGTTCGTATTAAAAAGTGCGTGTTTTGACTTTAACGATCTCCACACGGAGTGAAATATATGTGTGTTTTTGTGTTCTTGTGTATGTGATATGTTTATAAAAACCTGATGATGGGTATTTCATGCCCGAAATTGCAATTGTTTAAGTGACTAATATGATTGATTCAAAATTATAATAATATTTCATTTTTGAGCAAAGGATATACAGTATTCCTAAATTACTATTCAGCTAGACCTAGTTTTGTAAGCAGTCTTGTAGTAGGAACTTAAAACTGGTGTTTTCAAAATAAGAAATTCGAAATTGATACATATTTTTATAGAGTACTATTTAGAACTAAATTACGAAACTTTTTTACGTTTATGAAAATAATTACAAAAAATGTCTACTACTTTTTATGTAGGCCTAAAGTTTAACTTTTCCTTTCGTTACTGAACATTTTTGTTTCTTGAGCTAATAACTTTGTAAATTTTACATCAATAATTTTTTTAACGCCATATTTTAGTTCTTTGAACCTTTTTCTACAAAAAGCTATGGAACGATTTTGGATTGGTTTATAATTACTATATTTGGCAATTTTTTTTAATATTCTTGCACACGCACCGAAATGGCTTGGCGTTGAAAAACATTAACATGGACAGTTGTAGAGTAAACAACTTAAAATAAAATAAAACCACTTAAAAATAATATGTTGGATTTATTTTTTGATTTATTGAAGAAAGGATGTTGTTTAGTGATTTTTAAATTGTATGGAATGGTTATTTATTTACAGTTTCTTCTAGGATAAATACGAGGTACCAAATAGAGACGAAGGTAAAATGGTCACCTTGTATAACATAAACTGAAGCTAGTAGAAGGTTTAAATTCATACAATGTCTAAGTCTATAGTTAAAAGCTAGAATTATACAAAAGTGTATTTGATAGATAAATTCGAAGCATAAAACAACAACAAAATACAAGAGAATAATTGTTTTGTACTTTATAAAACAACCGATATTTAATCATAATTTAATTAAATCTATCGAGGCTAACTTCAACTGATTGGTATTCATGACAAAATGTAAATTGAACAACAGAAACACAGAGTTTGTAAACTTTTGTAAGATGCAATTATCTAAAGTTCAAAGTTATGAAACAAAGTTCTGTAACTTGATTATTCTAGAGTTATTGATTTAATTACTGTTTAACTTAATTACAGTATCATAAGATAGGCTTTTAATAGGTTATTGTTTCATATACTTTATTAACAACGAAAGGAAGGGTTTTTGTTTTGTTTCGTTAAAGCGGAGATGATGTTGATTTAGGTTTAATTTTATTCTAGAACTAATAAGAACAGTGCATAATTAACATCAGTTGTTAAAATCAGTTAACTATTGCTTCACTAAAAGTTGGAAACAATTCTTATAAAACAATTTTGAAATTACAACAAGGTTGCTTTTTGATAACCTGATTTGTTAGAACTTCTTGCTAGCCCGACGTGATATAGAAATCATAAATGCTTATTATGTTTCATAATGACTGTTAGTATGCATGCAAAGTCTGTAGTTCATTTAGTTTTAATAGTTTAGTATTTACTATGAAAACGAGTAAATGCTACTGACAATATTCAACACATAGACGTATTTATAGGTATAGTAATTTCGTTATTTAACATAGATGTATACATTTTAAATGTATACTAAGGCTTCCACAAATTTGTTTACTATACAGATTATATCTGCTAGGATCCATGAAATAAGTTTTAAGTAAAAAAATTTTGCCAATCCTAACGTAACACTTTCACTTTGTCGATGCGTTTCGGAGTTTTTCCATTATCGAGACCTATTTCAGTACTACATTCATCCATTATGGGATCGTCTGGATATAGTTAACCACGCCCCTCCCCCTACTACCGGTACTGCTTTTTATGTAACATGTTATGTAATATGTTACGCAACACGTTATGTAATATAAACCTACTCTTTTATTTTATTTTTTAATATTTTCAACAATTTCAGATTTTGGAAAGTTAATTCTGATTGACTGTTAATTTGTTCATTAAAAATATTTTCTCCGTTCATTTTTAGTTTGAAATTTCCATGTTTTCCATTATATTTAACCGTCTTCCTTTGTTACTTTGGTTAAAATGATATTAATATGTGTTTATTTAACTTAATGAAACTACAGTAAATAATTATTTTTCATCATAGACAAACCCTATTAATTTAATATTTATTCATCATGCCTTGGACATAAATTTAGATAAATACAAATTTAAACTACTAAAAATATGTTTTGTATTGTAAAAACAACTTGGAAGTACCCAAATAATGGAAAAAACCTTAACACCGTGGAGCGAAAGTATTGGAATATAATTCAAATGATTTTGATATTATACAGTTTTGTTAAAGTTATTTTAATATTATGCGTTTACAATAACATATACAATTGAAAAATACGATTCCTTAAAGGTTTCCCGACTACATGGTTAACAAAAATGATATATAACTACATCTAATGCATGTGCTGTAACAGAGACAAAAGGGGTTCGATGTTCAGCATCTCATATTTCATAACAAATAGCATTTAATGTCTCGTAAAACTCAGTGAGCTGAATAAGGAATTTGAAAAGTATAAGTGGTCGCTTTCTTAGTTCTGAAAACATTTGAGGTAGAAATAAAGACACCAGATCAGACCTATTTGTTTCTACTAAATATAAATATATAATTTATTACATTACAGTTTATAATAAAATAATGTATACAAACATGTTTTTTTTTTAATAATAGTAGGCTATTATCAGTGAATTTCCATTGGAAAGATGAGATATTGTAGGGATCCCCATGACGAGACCTAAGGTCGGAGGTAGTAAATGAGCACCGATCATGCTCCCCGGACCACGTTTTGGGTTATCATAAATTGTTTTATAATTATATGTGTTTCTAACTCTAACAGCCGAATTTTGACTCCAATTTGGTCCCAATTTGGTACACACGTTGGTTGTTTATGATTCCCGGACGATTTCATTAGGAAAAAATTAAACACCAGAAAGAACGTTTTTTGACAAGAAGTAGTTATATTGTTAGATGTTTTTGTACTGGATTTAAAAATAAGTTTTGAGTTTTATCTACAAAAATAATTAATTGTAGGATATTATTCTGCACATTTTTTTACCCGACCTTATAGCTTGCTTGGTTCCTCGAAATTGAAAAATCGAGTTTACTGTAACTAATTTAGCATATAATTTGGTTGGCCCGTGCATCACTAAAGATGGCGACATTGTCGTTGAAACGCGTTTGACGTTAGTAAACGTATTTGTGGTGAGATTTTGTGTTTAGATTTTATTTTATCTATTTACTTACTACCTCACAAGTCAAGCTCGATAGCTATTTACACAGAATGAAGTCACACGACTGATAAAAGGTAAATTTAGATGTATCTATTTGTGTCTTGGATAGGCAACTAGTACTTTATTTAATAGAGTAGTAAATAATGTTGATAATAGTATTAGGCCTACATGTAGTAAAACACAATATTTGTCCATTTTAAATAAACAGATCAGCTGACAGAAGTTTTAAGTGTTGCAAAATATGTACCCGTTTATTCTAAAACCCCTAGACTGACCACAGAGTATCTTATTTGCATACCCCGTAACACTGACATGTTGGTTATATTACAGAAGCTTGATTTTATAATAACTGAAGATGGTTTGAAATTTGACAATAAGGTATAAACAGAATTTATACTTTTAACTGGTAAGTAAAACTGAGTGAAAATGATGCATTAATAGGGGCCCCTAGTAATATAGGGGCCCCTATTAATGCATCATTTTCATTATATTACTAGGAACTCCTATATTAACAGGGGCCCCTATATTAATAGGAGCCCCTATATTACTAGGGTCCGCTATATTTTTAGGGGCCCCCTATATGACTAGGATCCCCTATATTACTAGTGGCCCCTGTATTACTAGGGGCCCCTTCCCTTCTCGCTCCGCTCACCAACCCCGGTGACGACTAGCGGCGAAGCAAATGGAAACAGATTACAGTATTATGAAATATGATATTCTGTATAATTTTCACTGAAATGGCGATTGATAAGGCTTGGATTAGGTTAAGGTTAAAGGGGTATTCTATATGTTTACGCCGTAGGGCCAAGTTTTTCATCTGAATGAAAGGATTTTTTATATATAATAGAGCGTTATAAACTTATCCTAAAAACGATTGTAAGGATTGGGGTAAACAACTTACCCCAAACACTTTAAAATAAAATAAATTAAAAACAATTCAATACAATAGAAGAAGTAGATCGAAATTAAAATTTTAAGAACAAACGAAACTCTGATCGTAAGCAAAGAGGAAGTCAGACAGGAAACCGGGAGTCAGGTTTCTAAAATTAGAACGAACTGTGGAACCTGTCGATGATGCATCCACAAATTAAAAAACTGCATAAAAAACTGCAAAATACGGGCAAATTGAGCAGCCAATCAAATGGTCTAAATTCAAAAATTAAACAATCACATAAGAAGTAATACCCGCTTCTAAAAAGAGAGGTGGGAGAGGAAGAAAATTAATGCAAGAGTCTTGTTGGGCATTTGAAAGGAACAACATCGTGTTAAAAAGAGTTTGGATAAATTCAAGGCCATTTTAAACATTAAACATAAAATTAAAGCAGTAGTGAAAGGTGATTGTGAAGCCGAGAGTTCGAAAGTGTATTCAGTGTGTGGGAGTAAAAGAAATTAATAAATTTATGTAAAGTGTTTCGTGTGGGAGTAAAGGAAATTAATAAATTTATGTAAAGTGTGTGTGCGGGGTAGAAAGGAAGGAAAGAGAATGTAAGTAGAATAAAATTGTTTAAATAATTGTAAGACAGATTTCGAGGTAAAGAATATAGAGGCAAAACCATATACTAAACATTAATCTAATTAATTGAAAAATTTTCATATTTAATAATACTAAATAACATAATACATGCAGGGGTGAGATCATTAGAATTAGCTGTAAATATGGTTCATTTAGGAACACCTGAAAAGCGATTGGGGTTGATCTTGTGCATGTAAATAAGGGCTTGAAATCATTAATTTTGAAAGGGTTAAGTTCGAGGCGTGTATAAATGAAAATTAGTGCTTAGATTTGAAGAGTAAAATTAATATTAGTTAATCTAGATACAAAGGGGTAATTTCAGGTGTTAAAGAGTTTATAGAAAGTTAGTCGATTAAGTAGAATTTGTTTATTTGATTTCATGTATTAGGCTAGAAAAGTTTAAAGAATATTTTTTATCAAGTTAAATAATCATTGTCTAATTGAATTAAATTAAGAGTCTGTAAATGGAGAAATTTTAGAAATCTAGTAAACTCGATCTTAACTTTTGAACAATGTGTCTCTGTGATTATTAAAACCTAATGCTTTGGAGTACCTCTAGCGCCTAACGATATTTTGATTCCTGACGGGAATCTGGTGGACGCCCCCAGACTGTTGAACTATTAAAAGGTAAAGTTACATTTCAGAATTAAATATGCATGACGTTTAAGATAAGAAAACGTCACACAATTAGATTTTAACCTCACTAAACAAAAAAATCTTACATGGTGGAGGCTCCAAATCTATAAGTAATTAAATGTGGTATAAATAATTACAGAGAAAAATATAATCAAATGTGTTTAGAATAAGTAATACAATAAAATAAGAAAGATTGATAAAGCTGCATATAGGATGTTTGGTATATGGTTTTGTCTAATTAAATAATAAGATATGATTTCAAACAATAATAAATGGACTTAACTAACACTGAAATTTATAAATTAAAAAAAGAGGAGGCAATAACAATTTTGAAGGAATTTAGAGTACAGACCAAAGAAAACACCACCCTAGACGAAATTAGGAGAACTTTAGCGCTAATTAAAAGAATTCACACACAAATAAAGACAGAGACGGATTAAAAAAAAGCATATGATTATTTAGATGACTTTCACACTTTAACTCCACAACAAAGAAGCAAATATCCACAATTGGAAGAATTAGAAGCTTTAAGAAACCCACAAAAATTTAAACCAATAATAAATCCCACATTTAACTCAGAACAAAGTAAAGAATTAGCTTCAGAAGCAACCACACAAACATAGGATCCGGTAAACTTTGAAAAATTATACGTTAACGTAAAAGAGACACAAGAACCCATTTACGAAGAAATCAAAACACAAAACAGCACAAATAAGCCAGAAATATCCCCTAAAATGGAACGAAAAGAAAAAATACCTTTAATCCAACCCTCCCAATATCATGGTTTTCCAACAGAAGACATACATACCTTTATATCAAGATATGAAGTAGCTTCAAGAGCTAACGGGTGGACAGACATAACGAAAATAAATCTATTACCAACATACCTGGCCCAATCGGCCTTAAATTGGTATGAAAGTTTCATCAAAAGGAACCATGAAACGGACATTACCTGGGAAAACGCAAAAAGAGAATTGATATATCTATTTGCCCCTACAGCACAATGCCAAAATCTACAAATAATATTAGAAAATAAAGTAAAGAGTGACAAGGATTCAGCAATAAGCTTTTGTTTAGAAATTCAAGCCCTTTGCCGAAGAATTAACCCAGACATTGAAGAAAAACAAATAATTTCACATGTCACACAGGGTTTAAAACCGGAAATTTGTGAAAGCATAATAACTATGGAAAACAATACACTTAGCCAGTTAGAAAAAAAATTAAGAAGAATAGAACAACAGCTATTCCAAAAAACATTAAATAAACAAAGACACTATAGAAACACTGAAGATCACAATGGTAGGGAAAACAAACACCTTGAAACAATCAACACAATATATGAAAAATTGGAAAAACTTACAGAAATCGTACACTCATTAGGGTTCAATATGCAACAAAGGAACCAGGGCCAAACAACATTCCAAAAATATGACCACAAAACAAGACCGCAGTACCAAACCAACCAACAATTCCAAAATAGGGAACGGAAAACAACAAGATTTAATAACGCGTATCAAAATTCCAATAACCAAACTAGGGCAATACAAACATGCACGATCTGCAAGAAAACCAATCATCCAACAAGCAGATGTTTTTTCAAACAGTATAACTGCAAAATATGTAAAATGGACAATCATACAACTGAACAATGCTCTTTCAATCAAAACGTGAAAACTCACCCAAAAGACACAAAAACCCAAAGCAGACTATACACCCAAATAAACCAAAAATATTGCACAAATTGTAGAAAAATTGGACACTCAATACAAGAGTGCTACTTCAATAACATTTTAAAACCAACTTACAAACAAAAAAAACGGGGTAAATGGGGGGTAATACAAATAAATAACCATACAACCCCATGGGAAACAAATCTAAATACAAGATATCAACATTCACATACACCAGATAGGGAAAACCCAAATTTATGCTCACCCAACCAAATTAAAACTCATCCACCATATATAAAAAACAAAAATTGGCCTTGCAACAAAGCAAATCAAAACTTTTGCTCAAATTGTAAAAGAAACGGCCACACAATTCAAAGTTGCTATTTCAACAAATGCCAAAAACCAAAATTCAACCCAAAATGCGACCAAGGGGTCGTGATAAAAGAACATGGAAATACAACCCCGAAATACTCAAGTCAAAATATTGTCACAACTCATAAACCAAATATGTG
>JAGFPH010002598.1:58973-70877 GCA_018207615.1 Philaenus spumarius | reverse complement strand
TATTAGAGAAATCATGATTTAGTAACTTTAACCCCCAAAAACGCCCCAAAAATTTCGAGAATTTTTTGAAAACCTTTCTTAGTGAGCACCTATAGCCCTAGAGGAAGCTATTTATATACCAAATTTTGTTCCGATCCGTTCAGTAGTTTTTGAGAAATCGTGATCAGTGAGTTAAGTGGAGTTGGCTTTTATATATATATAAGAAGATAGATTACGAATTTATAGATTGTTACAGTACATGCAACGAAATAAACTTTTTTCAGTAACAAACACTTCACTTACACAACACCACACTGTACTGGCTTCCGATTCGCGCACCCTTCTCGCGCCGATGTATATCATTCAATTCCCGAAAGCGATCTTCTCACGTAAAAAAAAAGTGAATTTCTAAGAACTATAAAGCATACGTTACTGCTACACAGCTCTCTAGTCGGTGGGCCCTCAGCTCTGGTGAGATTCTGTTAGTAACCATGCTCTCAGTAGATTCTTGCCTTTGCCTTTTAGTTTGGTTATTTATTATTTCGGGCAAACAGAGAATAGAAATGTTTCTTGGATAAACAACTTTAAATACATTTCAGATTCTTCGCCTTCGTTCAAAGAACACTCTCCACACCAAATCCTCCTGTCAACGGCTGGAGGCTAGAGCTACATCTGGGAACCAACAGTAGCAACCCTGTTTGAGCAAGGCGCACGTCACACTTGACTAAAATTAAATTAATGTATTTTACTGTACATTATAATTTTACATCTATTATGTCCAACTTTGTTGAGTCACTGGTATCGGCTTGTATTGCTATCCACATGATTTCATTAATAAAAAGTTGGAATGTAGTTAACACCGTTTGTTTGGCTGTGCTCTGCTATTGTGACTATTATAATAGACTCTCTGAGTCGTATAAAATATGTGGCTACAAAAACAGATTTTTGTTAAAAGTTCTACTTAAACTTAAGGGGGCACTCAACCATAAAACTAATTTAATTAGTTTTTCAAGCTATCATAACCATATTTTTTTAAAGAGTTGGTATAAGTAAGAATTAACTTTTGTCACATTTTCAAGTCTCTAGACCCTTCACCCCCCCTCGGGGGGGGGGGGAACCTTTTTCATAAAAACAAGCATTTACTATAGCATGCCTAACTCAAGAACTTTGAAAGATAGGTTCAAAGTTTTTTTTTACTTTGTAGAGGACATTGTGTGTAACGGCCTCTAGCATAGAATTGCAATTTTTTAAAATAATTTTGAAAAAATAACTTATTTTGTTTATTAAAATATTTTTAAAAACTAAACATTAATTATTAATTTTGAAAAAATATTTACAGGTAACGTTTCAACTATTCTATGCTAGAGGCCGAATAATGAAATGGTATCTTTAAAATAAAATAAAAATCAAGAAGATATCTCTAATAGAACTTGAGATATGACCGCCAAAGTGATTCAAAACGCGTAAAAATAAATTTTCTGAAAACAGCCCACAAAGGAAAACAAACACCACATCAGTTGCTAAGCAAATCTTGCAAGTGTAATTTCTTTATATTACTTAGTATACATAGTATGTTTGAATAACTTACGCTAAAACAATCCTGCTTTATATAGGTCTTTCCTTCTTTATCTTTCATTTTTTGTTCACGGTAAGTTTTTATAATTTCAATATTCTTTTTATATTTCTTGAACTAGTGACTCAAAATCGTGTGCACGCTCTTAGTTATCATTAGATTTGAACGGGTTAGAATAACAATTTCCCTGCTTATTATGTATCAATCTCTTCAGAAAAACATAGAGAATAACAAACTGAAAATAAAACAAAATGGTAGAAAAATGTGTTTTTGAGGATTTTTAGGGTTCAGTGCCCCCTTAAATCAAACGCGTGTAATTTTAATCCGATACTATTTATTGTCTAGACAAAACATCTTATAATAAATGTTGTGTAAAGACTGTCATGATACAAAATCTGCGTCTAATTTATGCTGAGCGTACAATGCATGCACCGCCAAGCACGGGATAAAACTAGGGTTACTAAATACCAACAGCTGTTCATGCAACACGCAATCATAATGTCAAAGCGCTATACCGCCTCCTTAAACTGTGTTTTTGTATTTAAATCAAGGTTACAAGAGTCAGTTGTGACATGCAAACCTCATTCTATTATTATATTTAATTAATGTTAGTTACACTTAAGTGACGTACATTATTGGGTTGCTGTAAAGGCCAGATTCAAGAATGCACAAAATCAATTAGAATTTAAGGAAGTGTACTGCATTATAAATTTAAAAACATTCTCAATTCAATATAAAGAAGAGGTTGGTTTGAGGTTTATTTACATTTACAGTATGTTTAGTAGATCAATGAAGACATTGGTCTAAAGTGTTATCGATATCGTTCCCGTCACTCGGAAGTTATGCTGAAACATACGAAAATGTAAATGATTTTTAAATACTGAGTTAATACAGGTTATAAACACTACAATTCTTTAACTTGTTACCTAAATACTTCTTAAATATCTTTGTGAAGAAATAAAAAGTCTACTTTATTGGAAAGTTCTTTTATTTGGTCTATTCGATTGTTTTTCCGTTTTAACTGTTGTGTTTTAAAATGTCTGATTCATTAATACCTTATTATAATTGTGTGTACAATAGTGTATAATATTTGTTTAAACACAAATTACACATTACAATCACAACGATTACACAAATATGTTTGTACAATGCATAATATGCACGAGTATCACGGTTTAATAAATATTTAAAAATAAGCTACATAGCAGAACACGTTGTGTGCCGGCCGGTTTCTGATGACTAACTGGTATCATGACTAACTTGTGTATAAATGTATTAATTTATTTTGTTAACACTAAAATATTAGTTAAATGCCAGTGATGACAACGCCTCAGAACGGCGGAAATAAAATAATTTTTAACACGATGATCAAGGATCCGACGATGACGGTTTAACCGTCGAAACTAGTCATCCTAAGTAGGAAGAAAACATTGGATTGTCAGACGGAAATACAAGGTAATTATTCTTTCTAATATATTCATTGAATTAACAATCCAGGAGGCTACACATAAATATATTATGTCTAAAAAGAAAAACAGTAATATTAGACATATATACTCTTAATATTCGTTTTTTTTTTTCAATTCAAAGTGTTGACATAATTAATAATAATTAATTCCTTAAACTATTTAGCCAGCAAAGAGAGTGTTTCACAAAACAACTCAATTTTTACGTTAATCAATTTTTAACCCATTTATCTGTTAATTTACTTGAAATTAAGAACATTTTTCTTTTTATAATACAGCTTCATTTACAGAAATAATTCAAGAGAAATATTGAGACATTTTACAAACAATTAAGAAAACTATCAGTTCAATTGTATTGGCCATATTTTTATTTTCATTCAACAGATATTTTTTTCCATAAATCGACTTTACTATATGAAGTGAAAATTGCATACAGTCAAATTAATTCAGTCGCATAATTAAACTTATGTTCTAGGCTGGATCTAAATTCCAACGGAATATTTTCAACCAACATATCAAATATGAGAGACTTAAAGTTTTGAAGTGTCTGAATCCGTCTTCACTAATGAGGGGAATGCAATGCCGGCTTTCAGTTTGTATTTGTAATATGTGTTCGAAAATCACGAACTGCGCTAAGAAACAACTGAAACTCGTGATTGCTATAAACAAAGTAAAACTACAATAAAGCATTGAGCATTAAAAGTTTTATGCGTGGTTTTTATTGTACGTTACTAATATTTGTGTTTGCGTATTTTTTTTTCAAACATAGCATTTTACCAGATATGTTTTGGACTAGTTGTATTACAAAAACAATTTAGTTTACTTATAACTTTCTTGTTGTGTTAAACTGTTTAAATTATTTTCTTAAAATAAGGAATTATCTCATCTAAACTAATATTATAAAGATTTCAAATTTGTTTGTTTGTTATATGAAAAAATAGTTTTACTAATAAAAAGCCACACTATCCGTGTGTAACATAGGCTGTAATTCATTTTCATAAAAACATTTTTTGTTTAAATATTTGTAAATTTCGTCGGAATAAATCCTAGGTTAATCCTAGACTGATTAACTATCACATATATTTACATTTATTACCATAGCAACCAATTGAATAAAATAACAGTTAAAACAGCTGTTTGCTCCAATATTTCCTTTAAAAACTGATGTCAAACTTTGAAGCAATTATTTAAATTTCTAACTTAAGGCCAACGCACACAGCAGCAGACGGACGTCTGCAGACGGACATACGAAAAATCGCTTTCCAGCTTATCAAATGTGCCAACGCACACAGAAATCCGTCCGTCTGCAGACGTCTGCAGACGTCTGGATGCATACGTTTTGGAATCGCTCCGAGGGCGATTTTTTGAACGTCTGCTTAGGTTATTATTAATCCTACACCTTTATTGTAAATAAAATATAACATGATTATGTGTATAGAAAGTTCCAACGGGGTTGGCGTGAAGAGAACGCAATCGTTTCCCCTAGTATACTATATAAATGTTATTTAATATTAAATACGTCCATAATATTAAACATAAATTCGATACCATCCGTTGTCATAAAAAGTAATAGATTCGTGAAAAGTGTCTCAAAAGACCGCTAATGTAAGATCTACTAGCCGCTCATGAGCCGATCAAACAAAAAACCAACAGCCTGCTCGTCTTGAGTGCGCCGACATTGAACGCAAGACTTTAAGTGCAACAACTAGCATCTACAGTTCATGTTTTCACGTTTAATATTTCATGTTTTTCAAATATTAATTAATATTTTGAATAATTATTAAATGTTTGCTATTATCATGTATAAACTATATTTTAAGCTATTCAAATTATGATTATTTTAGTTTAACAAAATGTATATTTAGATACACTGCGTCGTGGTTTCCTGATATCTATTAACAGGATTTAATTTACGAGCATAGACTAATTAATATTAATCGTGGTTTCATAAATTTAAATGTTCTTACACTTACGGTAAATAGAATATTTATTTTAAACTGATTTTTAGTATTTTCGAGTAAATGTGTGACCTTGGCCTTACTAGGGGTAGGGCTTTTTGAAGCCACTGATGTTGGATTTCATTTCTCGAATTTATTAGAGAATGGTTAAAGAAACGTACAGAATAACTATTTATTATTTTTATAACTTAGGACATTAGTACCGTAGATTAAAATTGTTTTACCAAAACCAACTCGTAAGTAAATGACACAGTAATTTTCTTGTATTTATTGCAGGTGATATTTTTTTTAATTATAATGATTAAACAATAACAATTTACTTCTTATGTAATTACATATAAGTGTAAAACATGTTGTCAATAATTTTCAAAAGTTAATGATTTCTTTGTAGGCCTAAGGAGAGAGTCTTTATTTTTAACTCAATAACAAATCCACTCCCTAACACAGACAACAATTTATCTAAAAGGTTAATACATGTCTAGCAGTGTTCAATTCCACTTCTTCTACAATAACGTTGAAATTATATTTGTAGTCGGTCAAGATCCGGGAATAACGAAGGAAATATAATTCACTTAGAGAGCTTCAGTCACGTTTACAATTGGAACAAATCCCTCGAGGAAAACTATTGACTTACTTTATGGTTGGCCAACTCCTTCTAGGTTCTATAGAGTTCTATCAAACAACGAATTGAATTCTCAATCGTAAAATAATCTTTGTTCTGTTAAATGAAGAAATTAAAAATTGAAGACAAAGAATTGTTATTTTTCTATTGTCTTAACCATGTTATAACCTTTCTTAAATATTATCAGCAATTCAATTTCGTTTAGCTAATGAGAGTAAAAGAGGTGGACTTATGAAATCAAGGCTGCGGCTTTAGGCCGTACTAAAAGGAAATTTTGTAATTCTTTTCGTCATTTTGACTATTTATATAACACACTAGCCAGTACCCGTGGCTTCGCACACGATCCAAAGATTCACCGCATAGTAATAAATGTTTATTGTTTTAGGGGTTGTTGTTACAATTTCATCCATTAGCAGCAAGTTATAAAATGCAAATATGATTTACATAGTATATATATGTATTGTAAGAAATAAATGTACCAATATACAGCTCTCTGGCTTAGTGGGACGTATAATAATTAATATGTATTGTTTTAGGGGTTGTTACATTTTCATTCCTTATCAGTACACTAAAAAATAAAAATATGGTTTACTTTTTATATATACCTTGTAAGAAATAAATGTACAAATATCCACCTCTCTAGTCTTAATGGAAGTATAATAATAAATATTTATTATTTTAGAGGATGTTTCAACCATTAAATCTAAATTAATTCTAGCAAATGTTTCGTTCCAGGTCATGACCTATATGTGTGCTAAATTTCATTCAAATCCATCCAGTAGTTTTTACGTGATTGAGTAACACACAACAGACAGACACCATTAGATTTTTATATAATAGTATAGATATTGTTGACCTCCTCCAAACTAACACAGCAATTAACTACAGTAAATAAAGTAAACCATTTAAAAAGATTGGGTGTGTCGTAGCATGCACATTTTTATTGCATAAGGGATTAAATCTTTGATAGTTTATATAACTAATAAACATATAAATATATATCTGTTTATACATACTTTTTTCAGAATTTATTCATAGTTTTTTTGTTAATTAATTATATTCTTCCAAATTTTACCAAATGATAAACTTATTTTAAAACTTAAGATAATCGTAACAGGTATTATATATGTAAAAAACACCTTTAATGAAGATGTAAAACCTTTTTGTATTTGTAAACACAAATCTTGTGTTAAATACATATTTCGATTATCTGAAATTGTTTCATTTACTTTTTGAATCTAAAATTTAATTATAAACTGTCAAACTTGTATTTTATGAACAAATCTTTCTTTAGTATATGAAATGCAGTTTTCAACAGACATCTGAAACTGATTGGTGATGCAAGTAAGTGGTAAGTGATTGGCGTTATATTTTTTGTATTGATACATGTGCTCGCTTTTTTTAATCCTCTTAATCGGTTCTAGTCAACTTCCCCTTAAAAAATATAATATAAACTTAATTTAGATAACGCCTAAGAGTGGTACAATACTAATACAATGAGTACTTTTCAGACCTTTAATAATTCTAGCATTGTTCATATTTTATAAAGGATATTTTATTACTTTTACATAATACAGCAATTAAATAGTGATGTTCTTTTTGTTTTTGTTTTCTTAGATAGTCATCTTGGTTACGACGTACTTTGTTTATATTTTCCAAAAAGATTTACAACTTATCCCATACGTTAGCATTTAAAACACATTTAAAGTACTAGTAGTTCTGTGAACAGTAGACCTCTTTCGTTGAAATAACAAATGTGGTTTTGAGCTTAGGTTAATAATAGTGTGCCAGTAAGGAAGTAAGTAGAACGTTTAGAAAGTGACAAATTATTTTGCAATTTATTCGTGATCGACTCTAAATACTGTGAGGTGCGACAAAGAAACGAAATGAATAAGAGAGTGTAGTTGGTAAAGGACTACAAAGTAAATGTGACGAAAAGCCAATCGGGCTCCTTATCTCGGTGCCCCCCCCCCCCCCCCACATCCCATTCACAGTCACAGCGGCCACACCGAAAGAGTAACGCAGGAAAGAGCAAGACAGCAGGTAGCGCTAGCTCTCTCTCTCCCTCTCCATAAAATTATAAGGTTTTATGAAGATATTTAAAGAAAAAACGTATAAAACTTACTCCTCCTCCTTCATTTGCCGTAAAGAACACTTATGAATTTGTGAAAAGTGTTCAAAATATTTCATTAACGCCTAGTGAATATTTGGTTTCGTTCGATGTAGTGTCGCTTTACCCAAGTGTTCCAGTGTCCGAAACGATAGAAATGATTAAGGAGTGGCTAGTTTGTAACAATTTAAGTGACTGTGAGGTTGGTGAATTTTTGCTACTTATAAATTTGTGCATGTGTCAAAATAGCTTCCAGTTTAATAACAAGTTTTATGTTCAAAATGAAGGTACCGCGATGGGAAACCCTTTGTCCAGTTTTATTGCTAACTTTTTTATGAGCTCATTTGAAATAAATGCTAAATATTCAATGAAGTACTTTCCGCGAGTATGGGTTCGTTATGTGGATGATATTTTTGCAGTATTTGATAAAAACGAAAATCTTGATCAATTTTGTGACGCTATCAATGGATTTCACTCCACGATAAAGTTCACTAAGGAAATTGAAAAAGACTGCAACTTACCGTTTTTAGATGTGAATGTGTTTAGGGAAAACAATGTTTTGTCATTTAGTGTATATAGAAAGCCCACGCATACTGATAGATATATAACGGAGGACTCACACCATTCTCCAGCGCATAAAAGAGCCGCTTTTAATTCTATGGCTCACAGATTGGTTAACTTGCCGTTATCTAAGGATAACTACGAGAAAGAACTGAAATATATGTATGGTGCTGCGATTTTTAATGGGTATTCTAAAGAATTAATAGACAACATAGTAAGAAAAATGAATTTCAAGAAAATCAAGGAATCAAGGTGCACTCTTGTGAGCAACAAGCCCCAACAACGATGGGTTAAAACAACGTTTGCCCCACCATTATGTAATGTTGTTAGAAAATCGTTAGCGAAATATGCAAATTTGAATGTAGCTTTGACGGCTGATAATAATCTTGGTAAGATGCTGGGTAATCCTAAAGACAAAATTCAAGAACACGACAAATCCGGAATTTACTGTATTAACTGCGAAATGTGTCCTAAAAAGTATATAGGTCAAACCATAAGAAGCATGAAGATACGAGGTAAAGAACACTTTTCTCATTTAAAATATAATAGGCCTGATAAATCTGCTATGGCTAAGCATTGTTTAGATGAAAATCATCATTTTAAAATAGAAAATTCTAAACTGTTAAAACATGTAACTAAACCCAACACATTGGACGCTTGGGAAACTTTTTATATTAACAAATACCGTAACATAATTGTGAATAATGAATTAGGTCCTTTACAGTATTCTTTATTAATGTAATAATGCTATGTTTTGTTAAATATTAATATTAGTTTAGCAATCTTATTTAAGTTATATTGTTAAGATATTTGATAAACGGTAGGCGGTGGTTAACGCCTTAGCATAGGTTATGACACGCCCCCTGTAGGGTACGCCCCTTCTGGTTAGGTATTTATACGGTGCGTTGTCACACTGTTAGATCAGTTATATTTTGGTTACTGTAGCCCGTGCATCACTGAGGATGGCGACATTGTCGTTGAAACGCGTTTGAGGTTAGTAAACGTATTTATTGTGAGATTTTGTGTTCAGGTTTTATTTTATCTAAGTTACTTTCTCACAAGTCAAGCTCATTAGTTATTGTATAAAAACATGATTCGAATACAAAACCTTGGACGATTTTTAACAAATTTTAAGTTTGTGGCAATTTTGTGAGCTTACCGTTAGAGATACGGAAAAACATGAAGAAAACAATTTTGTATTACATCAAATTTTCTACTGACAAAATGTTATTAGTTTTTCAATTCGAATTACGGTTAAGCAACAAACTGGCTTTGGAGAAACAGCTTACACTGAGAGAAATGGTGCGGCCGATATTTTTCTTTTATTTAATGGGTTGAAAATAAAAAAATGGAATAAATCATATATATATACATCGCTCGGCCTAGGAATAAGGAACATTCATGCACAAAATTATGACAATCGTTCAAGGCTTTTCACCGTAATCCTGAGATAAACAGACAGACACACAGACGAAATGCCGAACGGTCAAGCTAAAACGGAGACCTTGCTTCGCTCGGTAAATTTAACCCACACTTTAAAGACTAATAGACATATTTCACATTGCGATATTTTGACCTTCCAAGGATTCGAAACAGACAGAATTAATTTAATAATTTCATTCTAAAACTAACAATATAATTGACCTAGAATTACTCAATATCAATTTCACAATTTTAAATAGTCATTCAAGTTATAAAATGTGTACTCTTTCAGTCAACCTTAAAACCTCTGATAAAAAAAATATTATTTGACAAGATGTGGAAAGTAGCAGGAATTTATTTGTAACGTTTGATTTTCAAAAGTAAATGACTAATCTCTTATTTATTTAATCTATGTCTATGTCTTGGTTGTTCAAGCATATAACAGAATTTTAAAGAAATTTTGAAAATTTTGCAGGTTCATAAAGGAAAAAATACATACAGTTCTGCGAATCAAATATCTGACTGTCAACCATTTCATCCAAATAGCCTTTGTGGCTAGACGTGTTACTAGAACTGTTTACCTTCTATTCCAAGGTAATAAATAGTAATATTCTCCTTATAAGTCGGCTTAGTTACTACACTAGTAATGGTAATGCAGTTTACAATAATACAAAAATTTTAATGAAATATAATTTGTTAATCTACGCAAGACTTGAATTATTAAGTCTGTTCTTTGAATAAAATATACAAGTTGTATTACTCTTAGTTTTAGAGCCAACAATCGCACTCAAATAAGAAGCAGTTTCATTGTAGAATACTTCAAATATTTAAGGTGATTTAATTTAATGAGATGAGAAAGCGAAAACAATTTGCATAATCTCTGTTGTTAGTTTAAGGCTTTAGAAACTTTCTCAAAGAAGTACAATCATCTAGATGGGAAGAGAAGTGAACTTTACGAACTGAGACCAACGCTTGATGCTTTGCGTTTTATACACATATCATTTTATTGGCAGAAAATATATGTAGACATAGTATTAGTTTCAGCATATTAAGAAAGAGCAATTCATACTTAGAATGAAGTGTATTGCATACCACTTTTAATACAATTTCACCTATGACTTACTCCCGATTGTACAGATTAGACAATATTTTAGACAAATAGCTGGATTCCTTAGTTTCTAACAATTGTATACACAATTACCTAATTTGTTTCAATATAATAGAGTATCGGCTGTTTTTTAGACATCTACCGTTCGTTGCCAGGGCTATAGAATACAACGTCTGGTCCACTCCTTTGATGTTGATGCTCGTCGACTGTCCCAACCTTCCTATCGCTCCCTCTCCTATGTGACGTCACTGAGGTGCCATGACGAGCCGCGCAAGAACAGTTCGCCTTGGCACTCACGTGTTATTTGTTATAACGTTGCAGACGAAATTACTGAAACTATTAATTTGGTAATATATTATGTTGTTGCGTTGCGGTCAAGTTACTAGCAGACCGTTTTAGCAAGATATTTATTTATTTAATGTTACTTTGCAGACGAGAATACTTTATGAAATGTTATCAAGATTATCAAGTAATATTGTCTGCAGCGTTACTTGAATATTCCAAGAAACAAATTTAATATTCCAAGAAACACCTTTAATAACAGAATACATTAAAACAAACATTTTCACAACGATGAGATATAAATAAATATATAATATATAAATAATAATAAGATTTAAACTTAGAGTACCGGTAATTATTGTTATCTCAAAATTTAAAAACAAAAAATTCTAAGTACTCAGCTTCAAATAAAAATAAAAATTAAAAAATATTATTTATTTAATGACTGTAAGAGTTTCAAGCGAGATTACTTTATGTTAAAAAGTTACAAAGGTAATCAAGTAATTTCATCTGCAGCTTTAAGTTAAAATGTTTAAAAAACATATTTACTAACAAAATGCACTTAAAATTGTCAGAATAATTAGATATAAATAAATATACAATATACAAATAATTAGAATCAAATTTAAACCTAGAGTAATAAAATTATTGATGACAAAAATAAAAAAATAAAACATAATTTTAAGTTAAACTTCTAGACTAAATTAAATTGCACAGTTAAATTAAATTTAAATTTAAATAGTTCATTTGTTTAAATTCAACTATTAAATTAACTATTCCCTAAGGCCTAGGAAAGGAACATTTCTATAAAGCAGTTTTATTT
>JAGFPH010002598.1:14381-53378 GCA_018207615.1 Philaenus spumarius | reverse complement strand
TGGTTAAGCGACCCTTCACCACGCACGCTCACTTCCCCGGTTGCGACGTAATGACTCCCATCACCAGGCCAATAATAAAATTTTTATATTGTTTATTGGTAGTTTTTTGAGGTAAAATATAAACAAAACAAGTAAAAACACGACATAGCTACAACGATTGTAAGCTTAGTTGTATAAATACCAACAAAATAGCCAAACAACTTTTGGAAATTATATAAATAGTTGGGTTTTAATAACGTT
Organism: Philaenus spumarius; assembly: GCA_018207615.1. Lineage (NCBI taxonomy): Eukaryota > Metazoa > Arthropoda > Insecta > Hemiptera > Aphrophoridae > Philaenus > Philaenus spumarius. The sequence goes on along the minus strand of JAGFPH010002598.1, from coordinate 53,138 downwards.
TACTTTGATGTATATTTTTTTCAGAGGTTAAGAATAAAACAAATGTGTTATCTACTCAAACTATTTCCACGTTTACTTATAAGGTTAACAAGTGTTGTGCGGTAACATATTTGTATGCTTTACATTTCTGATATGAAATAAGATGTCACAAATAAAGTTACAATTAAGACATAAACGTTATTAAGGCAATATAAAAGTAGTAATTTCGTCGTATACTCACCGTACTAAGACATAGCCTTATTTATTACATTAGTTTAACAATAATATTAGCTAAATAAGGAACTGCTATGGCATGGGCTCCGCAGTCTATTCGTTAACTTATAAGGACCGAGAACTAGGAGCAACAAAAGGATGTTTAGACTTTGTATAATATTGAGTAGTGCTTTAAATTTGTCATATACTTCAAAAGCGAAGTATAACTAATGCAACTGAACAGAAGCTATTTAAACCTTTGCGGCTCTACTACTGTTCCATGGAAAAGTACGGATAACTAATTGTGAACAGTACGGGAGCTGTCACAGCTTAAACAATACAAACTGTCCTTACAAAATACTGACTTATGGTCAGTCTGAAAAGACGTCCTCAACAATTTACATTCATTATACGAGGTGTCCTCTAAAGAGTTGAATTTTGTTTAAGTCACAACTGGGTGGTGGAATGTTTAATTTGAAATTAAATAGGCTTGGGTACCAGGCGGCATTTGAGGGTGTGTGTGTGTGTGTGTGTGTGTGGGTGTGTGTGTGTGTGTGTGTGTGTGTGGTATTGAGGTTACCAAATCCTTCAGAGTCCATAAAGCGCCTTTCAGTCTGTAGTAGAAAAATCTGTGGAAAGTTTAAGCAAATTAATTTAAAATAGTCGGATTTTAAATTTTTGGTCGGTTTTATGACTCGATAAAATAAATGTTTAAAAAAAGAAAGCAGTCGTGGTACTGCCATCAGAAGTGAAAACTGTCATGAATATAAATCGTTGGTTATATTGGTTTAACCTGAAATTTTAGAATTATTTTTACCTTGACCCATTTAAAAATTAATAAAATCTAAAAAATAACATCAAAATGATTGTCTATAGTCAAATAATAAATTAAAAACTATAATTTTGGTTAGGCATATACTGAAACAACACGCGTTTCTTTAATGCATTTACATTCATTATCAAATCAACCAAGATAGCTAATTTATCTATGTCCATTTTAGAGGTATCACCAAGTACTCAAATTTAACATAAGTTACAACATTAGGTTAGTTAATTCAAAAAATGTTGGTTTTAGGATAATGTTTGATGTTGTAGACAATTAACAAGAAATTATGATTTCAGTTTTTTCTAGATAACTCAGTTATGCTTTGACCTACGAAACGAAAACAGCCATTTTGTCTGACGTTAAAAACAAAATGTGTTGTCTCTTGTACACTTTTGGTTATGTTAACGGTTTTCAAGATATTCCACTTTAAACATTTGTAACTGCCGCCATTTTGAAAATTATTAAAATAAAATCGTGGTGCTTGGTACACTTGTAAACCGTAACATACACATCGCGTACATCAAACTTGAACTGTCTAACCTATTTCTGGAGTTGCAATGAGTTTTTTGTAAAACAAAATTTCCTCCCAGGCATGGAATCGAACCCCTGTCTCCCGCGTGACAGGCGGGGTTACTGACCACTATGCTACCGTTGACTGTGTTGGAATTGAGTTATTTAGTGCTATCTCTCTTTTGTAAACACAGAGGCTATGGCGAATAATATCTGACGATCACGCGAGATCAGAGATTTTTACCCTTTTGAAAAAGTGCCTAACGTGCCATAAGAAGTTTTCACTTCAAAAACATTTTCTTTTTAGGCAACTCTTAATTTTTAAATAAAAAATATAACCGGCTATGAAGTTAAAGTGTAATTAATTATTTTAATCTACAATATGCTGAAGACAAACACTAAAATAGAAATTAGATCCTCATCTTTAACTGATAACGCTAACTGACATGAACTATCCGAGTCTGTTCGAGCAAAGGCACTCGCAGTAATTATAAAAAACAGCATCAATAGCGTAAACTCTTCAACTTTTAATTATAAACTCTTGAACAAGGTAATCTTGTTAGTCTCTGAAGCTGGATCCTTTGATGTTAAGACGAGCTTTGGTACGATTTAACGTAAACTGAACTATGAAAATCATAGTGTAACTATTCTGTGAGCTAGTCAAAGCAGATTAGCAAGCACGAAAGTAGACGTGAAACTTTACATTACCAACACAAAAATGCAAGTTAAACTTACTTAAACTTAAGTATATAATTAGTAATTTTCCTAGTGCGTTAAATAAATTTACAGTTCTATGTAAATTATGGGAAAGGTTTATATGTTTTATTGTTTATAAAAATCAAAGTATGATATTATGAATGATTACTGTAGATAAATTGGATTCGTGGCAAAATAGACTTATTTGCATTATGTTTACAAACGTCCAACTCTTAGTTATCAACCCAAGTGTAAGAAAAAATACTTTCGTAATATTTAAAAGATTTACAACAGTTTTTAATGTCCTAGTTTATGGAAGTTCCTTTAACGCAGGTTGTTAGGAGTTAACAAGTAGAAAATGTAATGCGTAACGAAAAAATTGTTATTAATTGGTTGCAATTGCAATGACAAATATAAAATACGAGTAACGAAAGAACGTTACCAAATTGGTTATTATTGCAATGAATGTAAATACATTCAAGAAACATGGGGTTTGGTTCATCAATTTAAATTAAGAGCCGGTTCCGTCCGACGTAGCTCAGATATCATCGTCAAGCGCTGAAATTGTATGTTAATTTATAGGCCTAACCTAAAATTATTGTGAGCTGTGAGCTATACATAGATAACCTAAGACAGACATCGAAATATACACGACAAATGCAATAGTTTGAAATGGTTCATGGGTTGTAATTTTATCATTAATATTCAACATTGCCAACTAAAGAAAACGATATATTGTGTATCACCTGATGTTTGACTTATTATTATATAAACAAACAGTAAGCATTTTGTTTGCTTTTACCTAATCTTCAGAAACGGTTAGTTGGAAGAGTACCTAATTACCTGATTCTAGATTTTCCAAATTTGTTGAAAATAAAAGTATTTTGGTTCAGTGTTGTCCTAAGTTTTGTATTCAAATCAGCTGTTCTATTTATAATAAGTAACAACTGATGTTTGAATTAAATTATATTACAGTAAAATTTTTCGCAGTTTTTTGGTTTTGTTTGCTTTAAGTTTGTTAATCGAACCTAAAAAAGCTTTATCTTGAAAAAAAAACTAAACAGACTACATTTGCTAAGTTGGTTGATATGGTAATGAATGTAAACAAACTGACGTTGCTAATCTTTTGATCCAAACTGCTCCATTATAAAAAAAAGGAATTATTTTCCGTCTTGAAAACACAACTTTTGCAAAACAATTTCTTGGTGTGCGTTTATGATATACATTTACAAATGTATAAGAATATACATTTACATTTTTGCATTTGTATATTACATAATTTTGATCCCAAAGTAGCGCAGTAAGTCATTTCCTAATCCCAGCTTTTTTTAGTTTTTTTTTTTAGTTTTTTCATACAAAATATAAATAAAAGGTACCAGATAACTGCCACATACTTTCTCCCAGTTGAAACTTTATACCTTCCCAAGAGTAGCATAGGAGCTGTTTATTTAGAATTGCAAAAGTAGGACATACCATGGAAAATATTATATGCATGTAACACACATCCATATTATATTATAATATCATTATTACTATTATTATTAAAACTATTAGATCGATTTGGAACAAATTTGCACCAAACATGTCAATTAGGTCTGTATAGGTGCACGAAAAAAGGTTTTGAAAAATTTTGAAAAACAACAAACTTTTTGGTCAAAAACCCCCAAAAATCAGTTATTATTATTACCTAAACGAGAATTTTTAGAAAGATGCTGTTTTTTGTATTAATTTTTTTCTTGAAAGAATTTTTGTGTATGCTAGGGTACATAAAGGGCTTCAAATAAGCAAAACTTTATCAAAATCTTTAAAGCCGTTTTTGAGAAATTTTGATTTTTCTGTTTTTTTGCCATTTTTGGGAGGTAAAACCCCTTAAAAATAAAAAATAAAAAAAACGCCAGCAGATATTTCAGAACTACCCCTACATTCCAAATTTCATTAAAATCTGGTATGGTCTCCAGATCTGTACACATCCTAACAGACACACGGACAGACATTACAAAAAAAAAAAATTCTTTTGGGTTCAGGAAGCACTAAAACCGATAATTCCACTAAAAATATTTCTGGGTTCAGGAAGCACCAACACAGATAATTTCACTAAAAATTTGTCGGGGGTTCAGGGAGGAGCAAAACAGATAATACCATTAAAAATTCAAATTGGAAAATTTGGACGAAAACAATACTTTCTTCATATACTATGTATAAGTGGGAGAAAGTAAAACTGTAAGTTTAGGTCTATGAATTAAATTCCCAACTACTTCAGCTTGTAATTAAATAATTTCAAACGTAAATTTCACACCGTCGCGTCACTTCTGTTCACGCGGACACGCCTCGTAATTATTTGTATAAGTAGACAAATTCTCTTTCTTTCTTACAAACTGCTGCATCTCCGGTTGATCATTAACGCCTTGATGATACTAAACAAATTTCCAGGTGTTGTAAACTACAGAAGGCAGTAATTGTGAAGAAGCTATTATGAACGTTTAGTCTTAACGAGGAGAGACTTTACACAAAATAATTGCTTTTAGTCGTGTCCCTTTTAATCTTTACTGAAACTGGAGGCCTCCTTCTCATTAATTAATTAGGTGATAAAAATCAGTGTTCTGGGACAGAAACTGTTTATATTTTTGCTTTTATTCAGGTACATGCGTGCTCCGCAACCCAACCCCGTTGGAACCTTATTTGCGCAAAATCTTGTTACGTTTTCTTTATAATAGAGATGTTTTATTAATAATAATACCAAAGCTAAGATGGTAAATAATGTTATATGTTCAAATCAAATTATTTCGTATATCTTATAACAGCAGTTATAATGAAGGTTAAAAGAACCAGCAAGGCTCAGGTCTACACTTTAATAAAAACCTAACCTAAAAGTTAGAAATACAAATAGCTGCTTAAAAGTGTGAAATTATGTGTAAATGGAAATATTATAACAAATATCTGTTTTATCTATTATTTTATTCAATTAGTTGCTATGGTAATTCATCAGTCTAGGCCTAACCCAAGACATTTTTCCAACTAAATTTATAAATATTGAAATAATAAATGTTTTAGAAAATTTAGGTTTCAACGAAAACACCATGATTTCTCTCTTAATAAGCCTTAATTCTCTCTTAACATTTATTTATGCCTCATAACCTCAAAAGAAATTTATTAGATAAGGTGTTTAAACAAATTTATTATATAAAATAATTATTAAAGTTATGTAATTAAAATATATGCTGTAAGTTTATATAACCATAGATAACTAACCATATTTGTACATTATTTACCCCTTACCTGTAGAAAATTGGAGCTATGTGCTATTATTCTGTTTTGTAAAAAAAATATAACAGTGCAATGCCTATTTGTACGATTTATTTACTTTCTAATAATGTTTTTGTGTCACAGAAAATTCATACCTTCACACATTTTTGTACTGATGTGTAGAGAAATAATGTTGTTGATACTATTAAAAAAAAGTGTCAAACAAGTAATTATAAACAAATAAACAAATTATTAAAAACAAATGCTGTTTAGGTAGAAACAATAGTAAGTCAAATGTTAAAAGATTTGAAAATGTGTAGTTTGATTAAAGAATATTACAAAATAACAATGCACATTTGTTTTTGAACATTATAAACCACACTTTCTAATTAAAATTGAAGAATATTTGTTTTGTAATACTTCCGAATAAAAGCTTTCGTACATCTCCGGTTTTACAAAGCAGAACAAAAACTTTCTCTTCGTAGGTAGTTCATTATTGGATGTAACAATATGTAATTAAACACCAAACATATAATTATGTAACTAATTTAAACAATAATTAAATAAATAACTGTAGCGTATATTTACGTTTTAGAACTTTGCTGGATAACTTTGAACTTGAGATAATTAATTGTTTCTTACACAATTTTAAAACGCTGCGTTTATATCGTTCGAGTTTCAAAGTGTAATGAATACCAATTTGTTCAAGTTAGCCTAAAGTCTTAAATTGAAGGGCTCTGTTCACAGGGAAGAGATGTTTCCTCGGCTAAACTTAAAATGATTTTCGTGGTGTTATATTGTTATCCTGCGTGTTCAATACTCGTTAGCAAAATACAAGAGCAGTAAAAAGTGTTGCTTAATTTTATTTTATTAATCTATTTCTTGTCCAAGTTATTTCTAAACACATATTTCATACATCCGCCATTTTGAAACTGACAACTGGAACAAATCGATTGTTCTTCTCAAATTTGATACTTACCTTTTCACTTGTTTGTAGTTTGCCAGTAAATCATGAACGGAAAGGCGAAAAGAGTCGGCTTGAGTTTGTGAGAAGAATGAGATTAAGCACTACATGGTTGATGGCATGCGAATGAGATGGAAAATGAATTTAGAGCGGGACACTGTAGTATCATTTCAAAAAAAAATTTCGTGCATCTATACAGGCCTAATTGACGTGTTTGGTGCAATTTTTTTAGAAATCGAAAGAATAGTTTTCTCTCTAGATAATAATAATAATATTTATTAGTTAATTTCCTACTTTAATAAAAAAATCTCCTCTCCTACCCCATCCTACAATTTATGAAGTCACAGGGAATCTGTTTGATAATTTAAATATGTTTGTGAGAAAGTATGTGCCAGTTCCAAGTACCGTTTAATATTTTTTGAAATAATTATAAAATTTCCAAATAATAAGCTAGATTATTAACCTTAAACAACCTAGCAAACAAAAACCAAATACCTGGAATACTTGTCATATATATTATATATTTAAAAATACATATATAGTAGGGGAGATTCCTGCGTGCTCCGCACGCTAACCCCCGATAGAACCTTCTAAAAACATATGATATGTTTTATTTATAATAAAGGTGTAGGATTAATAATATAACCTCAAAACTAAGATGGTAAGTCATGTTAAATGTTCAAATCAAATTATTTCGTATATTTTATAACAAAAATTAATAAAGGTTAAAATAACCAGTATTGCTCAGTTGTACACTTAATCAAAAACCTAATCAAAATGTTACTCACCATCAATTACCTTATATTATCAATAAATAGGTCTACTATATGTCTTATTTATTTTTAATTAGGATGTATCATAGTTTTTTCTTATTTTAAAATTCCTTAACGCAAGTTTTAATTGATTTGTGTTTGTTGAAACATGTGTTGGTTCAGTTTTTATATGCTTACTTAAAGGTCTGCTCCAGTAAACGAAAAAGCAACTGGAAACGCAACCGGTTCTCACTGTATCCCTATCCAAACAGTGCAATTTCTTGCAGCTGAAAGCTTTGACACTGCCTCTTTTCAAAGCATTTTATAAGTCTATCTTTTGTAATTGAGTGTTGAAAAAAAAAAAAAACTGAATATCCTTTATAAAATTTCGGATCCGGCTTGCAAATTATTTTTCATTATTGTGTTAGGAAAAAAAATTTAAACTTTGTACTTACAAAATGTCAATTACATAAAAAAACTAAAGCATTTAAAAAAAATTTAAATTTCAAGACGGATGCGTATTGTAAATGTGCTTAAAATGAGACCTTGCAAACAATTTTATGATAAAAAGTAAACGAAATAAATGGTTTGAAATTTAACATTGCTCTTATGGGATACAAATCCAAGATGGCCGCCACTTAAAATATTATTTTGTACTAAAAGCTGGACATCCGAATCAACTGTATTATTTGTTATATAAAAATCATTATTCCACGAAAGCAGCTGGATTAGTTTGTTTCTTATTATAAACAGATGTTTTGTATGTAAATGGTTCTTAAATTCGTTCAATGTTAATCGTGTGGGGGAAATTAATGACAAGAATTTTTGACATCTAAATCATTATTGCAAAACTTCGAAATAAGACGATTTTTTTGACAACTCAAACATTAAATTTGGTCCAGTAATAAGGGAGGGGTTGTGTTCACAAAAAACTGCTTCACGTATTATATATAAGGATTTGATAGTAAATATTTGAATAATACACATAAAAAAGACTTTTTTTTTATAAAATTTTTAATGAAGATTTATAACGTATAAGTAAAACATATACATTCAACAAACCAGATGTATGAAGACACATTGCTTCTAATATGATACTGATTCGTGTAGATGATTTATTTTTAACTTTATTTTTGTGATCGTGTTTTTGTTAAGTGTTCAATGAACTCGGAGGTGTTTCTTTAGCTATATTTAAAGCTAATCAGTTTTAAATTAACCATGATACCACACATACTGGTAGTTCAGATTTCATTTTGCCATTAAACTGTCATTTGCTGTAAAGAAACTAACATCAATAACATGGTAATTGATGCTTTAAAAAGATCAAAATTGTCACTCTAAAACTGAAAAAAATCTAAATAAAATTATTAGGTGTGACATTGCATGCATTGGCTCACAGTGACTACATAACAAAATTTCTGAAATGTTTATATTAAAATGCATTTTTTTTTATATTTTATGTAAACAAACTTCTTGAATTTATTAATCGATTTATCGTCGCCTTAATGTGAAAACCTCGTAATTAAAAAAAAATATATTAAAATGGTATTTTTCTTTGTTTTTATTTTTCTAAATCTTATTAGAGGTAAACCTTTGTAACTTAACTTAATCATATAGGTGTAACAGTTAAACATCACCATAATAGAGGTGTTATCTGTGAATATAAAAACATAGGTATATTAATGTAAATGTATATGAAGGGTGCAGGGTAAAAACCAACAGAGTCCAACAGAGGCGACTGGCAAAATGACAGTGATGAAGGTGATCGGGTTTCTTGTGACGAAGTTAAGTTAACCAGAAATAGTTTTATTTTGCATAAATGTTGGAGCCATTGCATTGTATGCCAAATAGGACCATTAAAAAACGTAGGAGCAGAAGAACATTATTATTGTAAAATGATAATATGACGTATTGCATTTTTTTTTTTTTTGTTATATTAAACTAGGGGCTCTGCCCCTGGACGCTTCGCGTCCCAACCCCGCCTCGGCCTTCGGCCTAAGATGGCTGCTTCGCTTCGCTCGCAGTTGGAAAATTCGCTAAAGAATCTTGTTAATCTTTGGCTCGTTTGTACATAGGTGACCGAGCACAAATCAGCTATTTTATTTGGCAGCTGACTCAAACTCATTAAACATTATCTCCATAAGATTAACATGGGAAATTTGAACGATTGTTTGGCGGAGCTCCTTCTTAGGTTAATAGCGGCTAAAGGGATGATTGGATCTTGAATCTGACGGAAAATCTCTTCTTTGAAATTTAATTTTCTACAACTTTTGTATTTAACATTTTTGCTATCTCTTACCGTTTTCTTACTAAATGCGCTCAAAGTGAGAAATTGAAGAAATTGAAAAAATCGAAAAAATCTTTCCCAAGCAAAAGGTGCTTCCAAAATTTAAAAATGTTAAATTCTGGCAATTTTCCGAAAGGTTTCTCGTCGAGAGCTTCAATTCAAGTATGAGGTCGAGGGGGGTACGATTACGGGAAGTGCCTAATAATTAATGTCAGTGAATAAGTGAAACCGGCTAGCTTTAAAAACGTTTAGCGGAGTTTCCCTTCTGGGATGAATAGTGGCTAAATGGATGATTGGATCTTAAATATGATGGAAAATCGTTGGTCTAAAATTAAATTTTCTACAACTTTTGTATTTAACAATGTTTGCTATCTCTTACCGTTTTCTTACAAAACGCGCTCAAAGTAAAAAAATGAAAATATTTAAAAAATCTAAAAAATCTTTCCCGTCCAAAAGGTGCTTGGAAAATTAAAAAATGTTAACTTCTGGCAATTTTCCCAAAAGTTTCTCGTCGAGAGCTTTAATTCAAGTATAAGGTTGAGGGGGGTCCGATTTCGGCAAGTACCTAATAATTAATGTCAGTGAATAAGTGAAACCGGCTAGCTTTAGAAACGTTTGGTGTAGTTGTTTTTTGGAAAACGTTTCTTACAAAACGCGGTCAAACTGAAAAAGTGAAAACATTTTAAAAATCTAAAAAATCTTTCCCGCCCAAAAGGTGCTTGCAAAATAAAAAAAATTTAACTTCTGGCAATTTTCCCAAAGGTTTCTCGTCAAGAGCTTTAATTCAAGTATAAGGTTGAGGGAGGTCCGATTACGGGAAGTGCATAATAATTAATGTCAATGAATCAGTGTTACTGTCTAGCTTTATATAAGTAGATACATTTTTATTGAATCAATTTTTTCAGTATATATATTCACTGGGGAAAATCCAACTAAGTCCGTACCTACGTTCGTAAAAAAACTAAATCAGTCTCATGTTCAAAGTAATAACATATAAAAAAACATATTTACCAGTAACTAACAAACGTGAATGTACACAAATAATATAAATATTTTAAAAGCAACTGTTTTTAGGGATGTTTTGAACTTTGTTTTTGCTCTCCTGAAAAGTTTTAGTCTTGTGACTCAGTTGGTTTTTAACCTGCACCCTTCATATTTTAAGGTTATACATTTCTGTTCAATATATTATACTTGGAATATCTCAATTTGATTTATATAATTTTTTAGTTTATCATTTTAAAATTGTTTAGGACAAATTTACTGTGTATATATAGTTGTTGTTTTTTAAGTGTCAAATGTAATTTTCAAGAAACATTTCGAAAGGCTGAATAAGTAATTAGAGTTATTTATTTATTTGTATATGCGCCCTCTTGAACAATGCTTTTGATACGCCTTTTAACCAAACCTCATTAACTTCCAGTTTTAATTGATCGTTAATTTAATATCGATAACTTAAAAGAGCGGTACAGTACTATAAGTCGAACACTTGTTGTTATAAATAAAACAAATGGTTTGGTTCATAAGCTAACACAATTTATTTATACTCTGAAACAAAACACGTTTATTGAAATCTTTTACTTCATTACCATAAAAATCAAATTGGCAAATGTATAATCAGAAAATTATTCTTAAAATCCAACAGTTTCTTTAGGTTAAGTAGTAGCAAACAGAAACAGCGAGAAAGGCTTACTAGATCATAATTCTAACACCTATCACTATTGATATTATGCCAACTTTATTCTTCCTATTTGACTCTTTTTAAATACTGCTTTACAATATCACGTATTTTGATCATCTGTACTAATATTATAAAGAAGTAAAGTTTGTTTTTTTCTTTGTTTGTATGTAGGGGGTAATTTGTAGAACTACTGAACCGATTGAAAAAATAGTTTTACTAATAAAAAGCTACACTATCCACGAGTAACATAGGCTATAAAAACATTTAATTTTGATAAAAACATTTTTTTATTTCAATATTTGTAAATTTAGTTGGAAAAAATCTTAGGTTAGGTCTAGGCTGATAAATCAACACATGTATTTACATTTATTAGAATAACAACCAATTGAATAAAATAACAGATAACAGCTGTTTAGTCTAATTACCCTATACTCTAATACGAGCAAAGTCTCTTTCTTTGTTTGTACGTACGAGTAATCTCGAGATCCAGCGGAAGGGTTTTTTAGAAAGTTTGGGATTAGAGGCTTTCCGGTCTAAAAAATCGATTGGAGAAAACCACTAACTCATGAAAAATCGTATTTTTCTAAACAACTAATTTGAAAATTGAAAATTTTTAACATTGGTCCTATGGATTTTAAAATCATAACATACGTTTATCGACTATAATAATAACAGTAATCAACTGTTTTCCTATAATATTTCCACTATCAGCTGATTTCAACACCAAACGTAACTAAAAAATTATTTTTGTGCTGTTATTAACCGTTCTAAAACCCTTTTCACCAGTTTCTGCATTTCTTATATTTCTATAAAGGTAATATAAATTATCTAATGATTATAATTATTATTTGTTATTTCTAAAATACATAAACAAATTCAGTATGTGATTCGTATTTGCATACAATTTCCTAAAAGAAGTATTAAGCCATGCTCTGTGGCCCAGGTACTTTCCATTTACAGCTAATTTTAAACTGTGTAATTTTGTAAAATTTAGGTTAGGTTTTTATTAAAGTGTAGACCTGATCCTTAATGGTCCTTTTAACCTTTATTTTAACAGCTGTTATAACATATTTGAAATAATTTGATTTGATCGTTTAACATTATTTACCGTCTTTGCTTTGGAGTTATTATTAATCCTACTCCTTTATTTTAAAGAAAACATAACATGATTTTGTGTATAGAAGGTTCCAACGCGGTTGGCGTGCGAATCACGCATGGGTTTCCTCTAGTATTTAATAACTTGAAAGTGTCCTCTATTCCAAGTAAATATAAAAAATATCTATCCTAATCAATCGTCATCCCGTAAATAATCTGTTCATAGTATACGATAATCTGTTTTCATTTACTTCACCGCTGCGATTGGTGAGTAAATCGAGCTGGGGTGGTTATATAAATATATAATCAAGATGGCACAATTATCTATTTTATTTTATAGAACAGTGTAATCATTGTAAAATACGTCTATACGTTTAGAAATTAACACTAAAACAAAATATTCATAGAAATTAATGCATGCACGTGTACATTATTACATGATAGAGAAACATTTATTCCTTATAATATTATTCTACGAACAAGTGAAACCCAATTACCTCCACGGATTCGAAATTTCTCTAACTAAAAACAAACATTTTGTATTTTTATAGCTTTAATGAAGAGTAAAGACTCTTTCACAGCACAGATATAACTGACACACTGCCCTATATTACAGTCCCCACTCTGGGTTCTTGACGTTGACAAGTGTCTTATTAATTACACTAACTTCTAAAAACATAAATAAATTCAATTGGTCTACAGAGAGGAGTCACGTAAGCATTCTATTTCAGCTCGCATTACATGTCAAAGTATTGAAATCATGCGAATATGTTTGTGTGTCTGTCTGTTAAAATGACATATTATGCACTCACAGACGTAGTAGAAAACGTGGTGTCTTAGTAATTTTATTGCGGAGAGTTGAAAGATCTTTTGAGTTTTCTAGCGTGAGTCGTAGCGCGTCGGTGTCACGTTTTTGGGTCAACGTTTTTTTTAAATATAGGGTCAACATTTTTTAAATACAGTGTGGTGTATCGTTTTAGAGGTTTTTGGGTACGGGGAAACCGATTTTGAGTAGTTAAACAGCCCCAGCACATCGGAGTCACGTTTTTGGGTCAACGTTTTGAAAATATTGGGGTATGGGAAAAAAGATTTTTACACTTAAAGAGTCGTAGCGCATCGGGGTCTCATTTTTGGAGTCAACATTTTTTTTAAATACAGTGTGGGATATCGTTTTATATGTGTCTGGATACAGAAAAACGATTTTTACAGTTAAAGAGTCGTAGAGGGTTGGGATCACGTTTTTGGTATTTTTAAAAAATACTTTCTGGGGTATCGTTTTATATGTTTTTGGGTACGGGAAACCCGATTTTGACATTTATAAAAAAAAAAAAAAAAAAACAGTTCTATATAAATAAAAACAGAACACAGTTTCTCATAAAAAACGTTAAATGAGAAACTGTGTACTGTTTTTATTTATATAGTGTTATTTCTCATAAGTCCAGTTCAAGTTTAAATTTTTTCTTTAAACACTTATTTAAAAAAAAGTCTCGAAAAAGTGTTCCCTTTTTTCATCTTGTTTATATGCTTTTAGTGACAAAGATTTTGCACAAACTATTCTGTTAGATCATACAAATTATATCTCACGTAGACTGAGATTCCACCGTTACAGTAGAAAATAGCAAATGCCATTTCGAAACCTGTAAAACCAAAATAAAACGTATCCTAACATCTTAGTAGTAATACTTATTTATCAATATGAAACGAAAAGCAATTAAAACACAATATTTGTATCTTTAAATCAATACATTAAAATTTACATAAATACTAAATAGCTAAACGTAATGTACGATCAATCTCGGTTGGTGACCAATTAGAGACTATCAACGTTTGACTCCGATAGGACGCAAATTGAAACGACGCAGCGTCCCGCCTCCATTTGCAATAAATACGTACCGAGAATAGAAGCCTTTTTCTAAGCAGTGTTGAAAGATAACAATAGAAGAGAAACAACTGTTTCCATTTCATTAAATCTTTGAACCGGGGAAGAAAAAGCATGCAACAAACAGTCGTTTTTGTATTCCTAAATCACAAAAAAGATGTTACTGACATTTGCTTAGTAAGAAATTTCCGAGAAATTTACTTTGTAACTGAGCCTTTGATAATGGACTGGAATGCAAATAATTATCAAACGCAAGGGCCATTTAGTGTAAAAATCTCGCATATAAAATCCAAACCGTGGGATCAACGCAGGTGTTTCTCAAGGACGAGTCTTGAGGCCTCTCTTGTAACTGCTGTTATAATAGTGGTAAAACATAAATTATGTTGCTACTACACTTTGTCAATGTTGCAGCTATAGCATGCAGTAGATTTGTTATTAGCAAATTTCCATAGGAAAAATGAGCTTTTGCAGTGGCCCTCATGGTAAGACCCAAGGTCGGGAGTATCAAATGAGCATCGATCATGGTCCCCAGAACACATGTTGGGGTGTCCTTAAAAATCATATATATATGTATATGTGTTCGCACTCTAGCGGCCGCATTTTAAGTTCGATTTGGTTCAAATGTGGTACCGTGTTGGTTGTCTACGTCGCTCGGACGAGTTCGTCAGCCAAAAACTAACTATTTTTTTAGATATTTCCTACGAGAATAAATGTTTTTTACAGTTTTTCTACAAATATAAATGTAGGATGTTATTCTGCACATTTTGTTTTTTACGCGACCTTATAGATCGCTTGGTTCCCCCAAAATCGATCAAAACGTAAAATACCATAAAAGTACCCGGTTCAAAGCCATGTTGTGGTTTTTACCCTGGGGTTGGAGTGCGAAACACGCAATGCATTGTGTATTGAAGACACTCCCAATATGCGGAATAGCGTGCGAAGCAAGCAATGCTTTATGTATTGAAGATACTCCCAATATGGGAAATTGCTTGCAAAGCATTTTGCAGCTATTCAGCACCGTTGTGAATAGACCTATTACCCAAATTGTTGGTTGAAACCCTAAAACATAGGCCTATAAACTTAATTTTGAAAATTTGCTCAACTCACGTCAGCAGTATAGCTGCGTGGTCGAATTATTTGATTATTTAGTTCGTTACTTTTTTCCTGGAGAACAAATATTGGGGGTGAATAGATTTGCCAATGGAAACATCAATACAGAAGCGTTTTTTCAACTTAATTGTTCCATAATAAAGTAATTAGTTTATTTATTTATAATAAATATAAATAGAAAAAAAATTATAATTAGTCACATCAGTAAATATTATTGGGAGGCACAAAATAATCATAGCAATTACATGTCATGAGCCTGGGTTCTAAGCTGCGTTGGCTGGAATAAAGAGAAAGGAATTATTTTGTAAATTTTTAAGATATACTGATTTTAGTTATACATATACAATCAACGTCGAGCTCTGCTCTGTGCGACTGCTAAGAAAGTGCACACAAAAATGATTCAAAAGTTTAAAATAATATGTTGCTTTACGATTTTGATGACCCTTAATGAATGTGAATGTTTTAAATATGTTTTGACTTGAACATCGGTAGAGTTGAACTGAGATACATCGCAAACAACTGCAGATACATTGCAACTTAAACTTATCACACAATCTCAAATCATCGTAAATACGGAAAAGCACAGTAAAACATTTATCAAAGTTCGAGTACAGGAAACCACCTTGTTTCGCTGTTAAAATTAAATGTAGTAACTAAGTTACAAAGAATAAAGTATTTTATCTAACTTGCAAATGTTTTTTCTATGAAAACAAAGATTTTCTGTTCGAATCCCGGTCTCGCTTTAGTGATTTAGTTAATTTACTCCTTACTGAGGTATAAATCCTTGTAGACTTTCTCAGTGGTCAAGTTATGTGTAACGCCTTATTTTTTAAACAAATCTTTTTATTTGTATACTTGTCTAGCCTCAGACAGGGTAGCGTGCTACATTCCATAAATAGTCTAAGGTCACTTCTGTATAGTTTACTTCTGCAAAACACGCAAGAGACTAATTTTTCTTGTTCTATTGGACAAGGTAGTATTAAAGACGGTATAGAGCGTTGTTTACTACATTTATATCTACGAGTTTGTCCAATGAAACGTTACTATACTGAACATTAAAGGAATTAAAAATGTAATTTATTATTGGAATTTGACAAAATAGCTTAGTTGAATTATGAGAAATATTAAGCAATAAAATTAGGTTACATACCTTATATATATGTCCGTCTACAGTCCTAAATTCAGTCCTTATGTGAAGGGACTATCGATTTTGGAGTTCATGTATCCATTATCAAGTCAAGTAAAAACACACATTAAACAGAACTTTTCATGGTCACACGTAACATAACACTACACAACACAAAACACTCAAACAAATAAACACGTGATGACATATTACATCGCTGGCCAACGGACGTGACTCGACTAACTGTAATGCGGAACTTCTTATCAACCTACTCCCGTTTGACCGCTTGTAAAAATATTTAAGCTTATCGGTTTGCCGTATTTGTGTGTATTGATACGTTCAATGGTGTTAAACAATACGTTAGAACAATACTTGAGTTTGTCGTTGAGAACATTATCCCTATCATACTTAAAAGCATTATATATATATGTAATTTCTCAAAGGTGTTCATAAGTAATGACTTTTACATATATTTAAAATATCTACATTGGTTTGGAAACTTTCAATGTTGTGGTTGGCTTGTACCAGGTTTTCGGCAAATTTGGATTTTTGTATTCCCGTAGTGGGTTTAGGGATGTGCTTAGAATATCTTCTTTTGAAGGAACGGCCTGTTTGTCCAATGTAAAATTTGGGACAATCAGAGCATTTCAATTTATAGACGCCAGTTAGAAGTGAATCTTGGCTATTTTTGTTACGGGGTTGTAATAGATTTTTTAATTTGTTGGAAGTTCTGTTAGCTACCTACTATTATATTTTGTTTCCTCAGTTCACGATTAATGGTGTTCTGTAAAACCATTCAAAAGACACAAACTTTTGTTTCTGTTCTGGGATGACATTGCGATTTGTTTTTCTTTTGTGTTTGTATACGATTTTATCAATAATGGTATTACTATAACCATTAGCCACAGAAATGTGTTTGATTGTTGACAGCTCTTCATTATAGTTCACAGGATTGAGGAGTATTGTCAATAGCTTATGTACCAACTGTGGTAAGCTACCAATTTATGGGTGGTAGGAAGTGGCGTGGATGGTGTGGTCTGTTGCGGTAGGTTTGATAAAACATGGCAGTAAACTCGATTTTTCTATATTTCGTTTGCTATTGTTTTGTGTCCACACTAGTTAGTAGTGTTTCTCGAGATGTTGACTGAAGAAGACGTTCTTCTAGCTTGTGCTAGTTTATATTTAATTCTACACAATGAGGTTAGCTTACCTAGGAGAAGGCGATGGTGGACTAGCAGATTTCTTGAAGTAGGTCCGTATTACTTATGACCAGTTTCCGGAGAACGGAAATGCATAGCGGGTACATAAAGTGCATCTAAAAGTTCAAATTTTTTTTATGCCTCTAAAAATTAATGAAAAGCCGCATAAATCGGTACTTGGGGGTTTTTGGGGGCGCTGATCTCATTTCTGACCATGCGAAATGCCCCCAGTCACTGGAGGGGAAGTTTGTAAAGTTGCGACAATGACTTGAAAATTTCCTCTCGGGGGTTTTTTTGGAGGCGCTAATTTCAATACTGAAAATGCGAAAGGATCCCGTTGCACCGTGGGGGCGATAAAGGGGATACAATTTGAGAAGTTGAGAAATTTTGGGGGCGTTGATTTCAATTCTGACTAGTTGAAAATCAATTGGTTGCCCAAAATTCAGTGTTTAAACAATTGAAAATATTGTGGAAAACATCGTGAACATGCATAAGTGGTGTCTATGTTATAAAGGAACTACTATTACTCTATTTTATAAACAATTCAATAAATAACCGACTACTTTTGATCAACAATGTGCATATTTATTTAACAAATTATCAAAATTAAAATAATATCAAAATTATTTCTTTTAAAGTTTCTCCTATGAGAATTAAAATTTTCCTTTAATAAAATATTATGCACATCGCCCCCTCCCTCCAACCTGGTGCACCGGGGGCATTTCGTATGGTGAGAAATGAAATCAGCATCTCCAAAAACCCCGATAGGAAATTTTCAAGTCTCTATCGCAAGTTCACAAATTTCCCCCCATCGGCCCCAAAGCCGGAAGCACCGGGAGCATTTCGTATGGTCAGAAATGAGATCAGCGCCCCCAAAAACCCCCGCCTACCAATTTTCACGGCTTTTTATAAATTTTTAGATTTATCAACAAATTATGCACTTTTAGATGCACTTTATGCACTCGCGATGCATTTCCGCTTTCTCCCGAAACTGGTCGTATGTAGAATTTGTCCCTAGTATTTTTCTGAACACGATGCAGAAAACTGCATCCAAATTATATGTAGCTGTAGGCATACGTTTATTTATTTTTCAATACTTTGCCTGGTCTACATGTTTGCGTGTTTTCCATTTGGTTTGGGAAACAGAAAACATTGTTTTTTGTTTGCCGAAACAAGTTAAAATGTTTGTCATTTGTTTGCGAACTGTTCGCCAACATTTTGAAAACATCCAGCAAACATCCGGCAAACAAATGGCAAACTGTTTGCAAACAATGTTTCCGCAAACATGTTTGTAAGTGTAGATTAGGCTTAAAAGTGTTATTTTACAACGAAGGAGATGAAGCCGGGATCAAAACGTATGGGAAACGTTGGTGTTCTTCGTCCCAACAATTTTAGTTTTGTATTATTATTTTAATACTATAAATTATGATATATTGGAAGATTGAGATATATGTATCTTCACTGTTTTGGATGGGCGTAATATTAGAGTCTGTATCTGTAAACGAGCGTGTTACAAAATTAAAATACTAATTAGTGTCAAATTGTAAGTTTAAATGGATGCTGTCATAATTATGTTTAATATTTAATTAGATTTATATATATATATTAATCACCGAAACAGGGGTGTTTTACAAGATATTTATTTATTTGTATTTTATTGTATTTCTGTTAAATTTATTAAACAATTATTTATGAACATAACTTAGTGTTACAAGAAGTCTTAGTACTGGTGGAATACTTCTTCGAAAAATAGAGTCATGATTTCTAATATTGTCTCCAAACATATTTAACACGTAATCAAATGTATTTACATACATCCTTGTCATCACTTCGTCATCATCAAAAAAATCTGAAAAGAGTTTTCTCCTTCCTTCTTCTCATTTATTGAATGTGCACACAAACGTTTGTCTATTTCTTTTACACAAACAGTTTCTAACACTTTTTGCTTAAAGCAGCTTTGCTAGATACAGCAACCTTTTCTTCAGTTAGAGCCTGAATCAGATAAACATCCCTTCTCCATGCCCTCTTCTCAGCCACTTCTCATCGTTTTCCCAGCTATAATGCCACCTCTGTAACGTACTCTTCCTTTCCTCCAGTTTCCTTCGGGTTGCAATCTTCTGCTGAATAATATCTCTTTGAGTTCGTAATACAGCTCTCACCTTTCTCCCACGAGAAGATCTATGGGAGGCACGCCAGACAAAACAGGAAAAACACCTTACGAGACTTTTATTATATATTAATAACAGTGCCAATACTATGTTTGGACAGTAATTATGTTTCCTCAAAATTTTATTAATTACAAATTTGCTGATCCAATAATAATAGTGAAAACTGTATAACTAACTAAAACGCAATTATAATTTCAACAAACATAAGTGATTTCAAAATTCAAATTGTTTTTCAGTTGTTAAACATGTTTATATAAAACATACAATAAGTAGGAGACAATATCTATAATATTCAAACAAATATATATATATTTTTTTTAATTGGAATTAGTTTACTTTTTTCATTGGACCATACAATACAGAGTAATGGAATAGACAGTTTTCAAGTAATAACAGTTTGAAGAATTCAAAAAGTAACTTTCTTGAACAGTAAAGTACACAAATAATTTTTTAACGAGTAAATGCTTTATAATGCATAGTACCAAGCGAAATGTCAAATCTACAATTAACTGGTAAAAATTTTACTTTGTGAAATTCGACTAATTTATTTAAACAATCAAACACAATTTGTCGAACGATTTTTTTGAATTAAAAAAAACACGAAGTTGTGTTAGTGTTGTCGTAGTGAATAGACAAATGAAGTTTACTGTAAGTTCTGTAAGCTTGTGAAATATTGCATTTTGAAATTATAAAAAAACGGAAAAAATGTGATACTTTAAACCATTATTTCAAACTGGACAAATTGACCTAGGAAATAATAAAGTCAGACTAATTTGAATAGTGATAGGTGATTGAATTATTGTATAGTAATACTTTTTCGTTGTTTGGGTGTGATGGTTGTGAAGAATATCTGTTTCTTTGACAGATTGGTTGTTGTTGTAATAAATTGAAATGCTTTTAAGAAATTTGTTTTGGTTAAGTGTATGCCTAACCTAAAATTGTGTTAAGCTTTTGATTAAAACCAGTATGAAAACAAGATGTTCAAATTATAAAACAGTAAGCGTTTTTCTTTGTGTTTGTTTTTATTTTGTTAGCCTCGCCAAAAAAGTTGTTAATGAAAAATAATTAACTGATTCTAAATTTACCAAGTTGGTTGCTACGGTAAATTCGTTAACAACGGGGCGTAGGATTAGTATAGGCCACACCCAGAATTGTGTTGCTAAGCTTTTGACTCGAATCAGCAGTTTTATCTCTTATAGTCTGTAAACCACCGTATTTTGATTATTTTGATAGTTTTAAAATCAATAGTTTACGAAATCCTTTTATATTACACTTTTACATAGTGGTTTGAAGGTACCTTGAACACTGTAAGATTCTAGTAGTCATCGTTTTGTCTGTATGTTGATCATGAATTTTGTCAGCCTGACAGTCAGTCTGAACATTTTCTTTTATATACAGACTAGCTGGCCCGACCCGGCTTTGCACGGATAGACAAATCAAAGTTAAATGTATATTAACAAAAAATATATTATATCAATAAATACATTACACTATGTATTTCTTATGGGGATTTTTAGTAACTTTGACCCCCTCCCTCAAACCTCCACTAAAATTTACATTTTTTTTTTAAACTCTTTCTTAGTGAGCACCTAGAGCCCTAGAGGAAGCTACATAATAAATTTCATTCCAATCCGTTCGGTGTTTCTTTTTAGTAACTTTGACTCCACAAAACCCCCTAAAATTTCGAATTTTTTAAAACCATTTCTTAGCGAGTACCTAGGGCCCTAGAGGAAGCTACATACCAAATTTCATTCCAATCCGTTCGATGGTTTTTTGTAGTAACTTTGACCCCCAAACCTCCCCTAAAATTTCTAATTTTTTTAAAAAACTTTTTTAGCGAGCACCTATGTCCCTAGGGGAAGCTACTTACCAAATTTCATTTCAATCCGTTCTATGGTTTTTAGAGAAAACGTGATTTTGTAACTTTTACCCCACCTCCAAACCCCCTAAAATTTCGAATTTTCGGAAACCCTTTCTTAGTACGCGTCTAGAGCCTATAAAGAGTATTAGTGCCAAATTTCATGTTTGTAGGCCTTGTTGTTTTGGAGAAACTGTGATGAGTCAACGGCTTTTATAAGTATAGATGTATATCAAAATATCTTTACTTATAAGCTTAAATCTCTGTAGTCATACTATAAATAACATTTCAAAGGAATATTTCAAGTATATAAACCTTTCTAATGTCCATTTAACGAATCTTTACAAAGGGATTACTTATAACCGCGGTAGTGCTCCCTCATATAAGTTGTTTATCAGCAAACTTTCTTGAATACTGAACTGGTAAAATACAAATCTTTCCTTAAGATTTATGTTAACAAACAAGATGAAAAACTTGATTTCAGTTTAATAATTTCAAAACAGGAAAAACACCGAGAAAACTGTCTCTGTACCAAGCAAGTCAGAAGAGAATACCAAGCTCTTGAGTGCTGGTCTACTGTATGTTTTGTACTTGGACAAACTGATATAAAGCTGTCACTCATAACCCTTTTATTTAAACTGTCAGTTCTAAACGAGTAATATTCTTTGATTTCATTTATGAAAATCGTATTCTGAAAACGTCCGTGATTAGCCTACACAACAGATAACTGTCAAATAAATGTCTGAGAACTGTATTAAATGCGGTTGTACTTAAAACGGTTGCCTTCTAGAATGTGTTTACTTTAAGAACTAATTCCCACTAACACTAATTACGTGAGACAAGGTTCTGGATTTATTCCAGCCAGTTGTGGTTTACAGAGTTGGTCTTTTCTTGTCACATTTGCCCCTCGTAAATTTCACTGACGTCCGGGTTTGGACTAAAGTGTCTTATGCCTTCCGAAACAAATCTTTCAGATTGCCAAAGTTATAAAGCATATGAGCAATTTACTAATTGGATTGATACGACAGAGAATTTACTAAACTGTTTAATATTTTGCAAACAACTTAATGTGAACTTCAATTTGTGTCAAAATTAAAATAATTATGGTTAGTTTATCCTAAAAAGCTTTATTTCTCGATATTTACCTCATCAATGTTAACGATTCAATTTGTTTAAGAAAGCTATTAATTTATAAATTTGCATAGCACGTAGAAATGGCCATTAAAGAATTGGACGTTTTCAATGGGTACTTCTATACTTTCTGTGTTATACATCACGATCTCCACTATCACTAATAATGGAAAAAATGTATAAACATATACTTAAGTAAAAATGATTTGTTTAATTTGTCGGTTTGAATGTTTTTAGCTATAGTACACAATGTACGAGACAGTACCTATAATATTCATAACATTGTCTTCTACAGTAAACGGGACCATTACTACAGAGTGGGTTTTTTTCAATACGAGTACTTCTATATTTTCTGTGTTGTTCATCATGATCTAAACTATCATTAATTATGCAAAAAATCTGTAAAATATATGATATGTTCATTTTTTTTGGATCTTTTTCTCTTTTTGTGAGTTTTAGTGCCATAAGTTAATTGTTTTCATTTGGTATTTATACAATAATAGAACACACAGCTTTCAAGAAACAACTGTTTGAAGAATTTTAAAATTGACTTTTCCAACGAGAAAAGTACATCCATTAACAATTTTGTTTTATGAGCTAATTCTTTGATAGTACAATGTGAACTGTTTTATATATATTTAACTGCTAAAACTATTATATTATTTTTAATTTAATTTCACGTTTAAACTTAATTTGTCGACCGATTAGTCTGGAAAAATAAACAAGACATTGTGTTAGTGTTGATATTATGAATAAACAACTAACGTTTACTGTATGTAGGCCTACGGTAGTTTGTGGAATAGTCATGAGTGATGAATATAAATTTACAAATTTCACAATAAAAAAATGATGTCAGATATGTTACACTCAACAATGTTAGCTTTTAATTTTAAAAGTATTGTAATACATAGGTACATCGCACCATAACCTCTAATTAAATCTAAATTATTGTGTCTAATCTACTTGTAAAAACAGTTTTCTAACGTATAAAAGTAATTATAAAGGTTAAAGATGTGTAATCAGTTTAAGTTAACTTTAATAGCGACGAAAGTAACGAGTTTTAGCTCCACTAATGCAAACGTTATCAGATGCAATTACCCCGAAGCTAGGATCTGGAGACTATTCAATCTGGAGTAAAACGATTTTTTCATTCATGCTTAAAAATGCAATTATACTCAAATTATGCAATTGTGATTGCTAATTATGAAAGTTGATACTGCCTGTTCTTTTTCCTAAATATTGACAGGTAGTTCATAAAAATGGTTTACAAGGTTTTTCTTTGAAATGTTATGTATTTATTAGAAGCTAGTAATAATACACTAATTACAGTTAATTAATTAATATACAAACGTTTATTGTTGTGTTTCATAGATTTCATAATTCTATTGGGTAACATCTCCTTTTTTCACCTAAAAACGCGAATACTATAGTGCAAAGGTTTTCAATTAAAATACTTAATGCTTTCATGTTGGTAGATATGAATATTAATACATCTATAAAAATATATTTTTCTGTTTCAGAGCGTTAGAGTCACTGTTGGGTATCCTCTACTTTTCACCTTAAACTGCACCTACAATTAATTATTTTTCAATGAAAACCGACAAAATTTTATTTCGTTATTTTATAGCTTAAACAATTATAAATACATTAGTTTACGTATATAAAGTGTTTCACGTGGATTTAGTATCAACTTCACTTTTTTTCAAACGTGAGTGTCTCTAGTTGTTGTGCGCAACGTTTTTATCGCATCGGTTGTGTTTATTTGTGCACTAAAAGTGTTCACTGAACGTGTTTCATTATTGCTAAATAACTGCTTTTGTGTTAACGTAAAAAATGTAATCAATATTTAAGCCTGAGACAAAGGGTCTGGTTAATATCGCATATAAAATGTACACACAGAACAAAGGTAATTATTATTCACTGTTAAATCATCAAAGAGTGTTGATAAACTTAATTAAGGATTTTAACACAGGGTGTTGGCTTTTAATACCTCTGTATAACAATAATTCGACCACGCAGCTGAACCGCTGACGTAAGTTGAGCAAATTTCCAAAATTAAGTTTATAGGCCTATGTTTTAGGGTTTCAACCAACAATTTTGGAAATAGGTCTATTCACGACGGTGCTGAATAGCTGCAAAATGGTTCGCATGCCATTTCGCATATTGGGAGTATCTTCAAAACACAAATCATTGCTTGCTTCGCACGCCAACTATTTTGAGTATCTTCAACACACAAAGCATTACGTGGTTCGGTGTTGCACGGTAGAACCCCACTGTAGAATCCACTGCATGGCTTTGAACCGGGTACTTCTATGGTATTTTACGTTTTGATCGATTTTGGGGGAACCAAGCGAGCTTGGTTGGTTTTGTAGGGTTGTAGGGTTGCTCTAGTTATAGGGTTTTAACAAGGCTAAACTTACATAGAAGAAGTTTGAACACTTGCTCTACTTTAGCTAAAGTAGTAAAACTTCAGGTCTGGATAGGCAGTAAATACATTGTAACTGAAATACAGAAAGGATCTAAATGTCGTCTTTTTACTACAACAGCACAGATTTATCGCTTTACACAACGTTGCTCTGAATATTATTTGTTCTTCAGTGGCTCAGTAGGACTTAGACAGTACGCTACTCTAGTAAACTGTAAATTAGTTCAAATATTTTTATTGATCAGTTAATCATTACATATTTTATTTCTTTGAATATACGTAATAATGTTATTATTTTTTAAACGTTAACCTAAACCTTAACTTTTTGTGTCCACTTCAATAATATCAAATTTTAATTATAATTAGTTTATTTTAAAATAAAATGCTTACTTTTTTCTAGATGGCATAATAATTACCTGGGGACAAGTCATTTAATATATTACCTTAAAATAACAATATGTACGAAAACGTAATGGATAAGGATGTAAATATTCCAGTATCAAACAACTGTACTTCGGGAGTGGCGGCGCGGCACCTCCTCATGTTCATTTAAAAACTATTTCATAATGATGTCATCATTTTATCACAAATCGGTGAATTGAAAAGTTTAGATCAATTCATTGGCTGCAACTTCCTCGCTGGAAGTTTGTTTATACCCAAAAAATATAAACTTTCCACGCTTAGTAACTTTTCCATGTCAGTCAGTGATAATTCTCAAATATTTTTAATTATTAAAATATGAAATACCTGTTAAATTAAAAGTTTTTTTTACTTTTAGAATCCGTACTTTATGTAGATTAAGAATATCTAAGTTTTATTTTACTGAAGCTTTTCCATCGAGTTACAACAGCGAGTTAACGACAGCGCGCACATTACTGAAATATTATCAGCTGGTGTAGTGTCAGCATGGTGACGTCATAGGCGTTCGATACTGGGTCACCGTAAATGAGCAAAATGGCATAGCCCTTGTTATAGAGCCCTGGAAATAAACACCATGACAATCGGATTATTGTTTTTAATATGTAAACTAACAAAGAGAAGTTGTATTTTATAGAGATAGAGATTTGATCTCAATATTTCAAATTACTTTTAAAATTACAATGTTTTAATTGTTTGAAAATATAAAATGGTGTATTCATTTCTAAGGAAGTATTTAAAACAAAATTAAATTAAATTCTACTTTAAAACATGTTGGAGTCGCAGTTCTAATTCTATTGAAATTCGCCGAACACCCGTACAATATCAGTAAGAAAAACATGTAAAGTTTTAAATAGTTTTAACGTAAATAAAATATGTTGTATATAATTTGTAGAAGTAAATAGTTTATATGTATTTTCTCGCACTAAAAGTGTTACATAAACACCCAATTTAGTTTACTATTTCCTCGTCTACAATGTCATTGCACTTTGTTACCTCAAAACAAGCAGATGCGGGTCTAAAAGAATAGACTGGAGCATTAACGGACGAGAAACAATAATAGTACCACCCCCATCACCTCACTTGCAAGCGTGGGTGAATCGCAAGGGCAATAATCTTTGCCAATTTAAATAACAGAGTTTTAAATTGAACATTATGCGTAATGGGGCGCAATTTCAGGGTAGAAGCCTTTAATTATCTGATTCTCATCAGACGTTACCGGAATGGAGTTACTTGCGTACTAGGGTGGAAAATACACGAATGATGAGCATGCGGTACGTCTCAATGCTCAATCTGGCTCTCAAAGGGCAAATCAAGCGATGCTCAAAGGATCGAACAAGTAAATGAATAAGTCACACAGCAAAATGATTCGGAAACTTTTGTCTTTTATCATATTAATACCGTGGAACTATGTTAAGCGGAATGTTCTTTTTGCTCAGAAAGGTTAAACTGGTAAATATCAGTAACTAGATGAAATATCAGCCATAGAATATCCACAAAAACATTAGTGAAAGCTTACACTGTATATATATTACAGGCAACTGTCAAAATCTTTTTGATTCAACAAGACATTAGTTAAAACCCTGTTCAGTGGTGCCCAAACAATGGCGTAATGGTGCAAGTTACACCTTTGGAGTTTTGGGAAATTTGTTTAGTGGGTTTTTTGGCCAATTCGAAGAGTTATTTTTATATTTAACCAATATTTCAAACTGAACAAAAAGTGAAATATTTTGTGATTAACGTTCATAAAATTGATCTGAATTATAAATATACCCCCTCCCCCAATCACATATGTGAAAATATTACTGTTTGTTGAGATTTTGAGTTTTATGTTTTACTAATTCAAAATTGTTCGTTGTTAATAAATAAAAACCTTTCGATCTTTTTAGTTTATGAAGTAAGTATTGACTTACCGGTATTTATTAATGTAAAACAAACATTTTTAATTCTTTCCCACAAAAAATATAATAATAAATAAAATAAATAAAAATAATAACACTTTATAAACCACTTGACACTAAGTAATACATTTTAAACGAAAAAATTATTTATTTATTTGCAATTTCAACAAAACAAAGATGTGATTAGTTGTAATAATCTGTGTTTAAGTTATATTCAATAAAATATTGAAAATAAAATATGATTAAATGGAATAATATATGCTGTATTGTCATTTCGACTGATTTATTATAAGAAGACTGTGTATTGCATTTATGTAATCTGAAAATAATACTTAAGATTAATATATATTATTTGTATCTGACAAAATTATAATTCAAATTATATGGATAATATAATTATTGGTGAATTCGCCCAACACTTTCAAATAGTATTAATACAAATGTTGAAGAAAATTATTTGAAAAGTTAAATATTAAAAAGTGCAACAGCATTTTGAAAGAACGTGTTCGACTCTTACGCGAGTTATAAAATGAAATTTAAAGTTCTCTTCAATCGTGACGGCAAATATATCAAAAGAACGAACAAGTAGGAAATGTAATTGACTACGTGAACTAAAGATACGAGTCTAATTGGTAGGAAACGTGTCGGATGATCCTTTTTGAGTTGAACCAATGTAACGAGTTATTTTAGAACTTTCTTTTCAACAATATGATAAAGTCTAGTGGGTCTTGTGAAAGTACAAAATCGAAAGAATTATAACCGTATGGTGAATTGTTTTGTTTTATTTTACCAATAATTACTCGAATTTGTACAAAAATATGCCAACAAGTAAATAAGTCTGTCAAATAAGAATATAATTACATTTTAAGGAAATAAATATCGGCTGTGACTCATAGAATCATAGTTAAGTATAAAGCTTATTAATCGGGGACTTACATTAGAGCCAGCCATAGTAAACAAATTTCATATTGCTGTGTACTTACATCAATTTAAAACATACAAAGTAAAACAAAACTATTAAATTTGAATCAATGTCAAAGTTGGTTTTATTTTATTTTATCATAGTAGTACCTGGACGACCGAGCATCGTTCAGTACTTTTTTTTAGGAAAATGTATGCAAATACGAATCACATACTGAATTTGTTTATGTATTTTAGAAATAAAAAATAATAATTATAATCTTTAGATAATTTGTATTACCTTTATAGAAATATAAAGAATGCAGAAACTGGTGAAATGGGTTTTAGAACGGTTAATAACAGCACAAAAATAATGTTTTAGTTACGTTTGGTGTTGAAATCAGCTGATATGGAAATATTATAGGAAACAGCTGATTACTGTTATTATTATAAACATAATATGTCAATAAACATATGTAATGGTTTTTAACTCCATAAGCCCAATGTTAAAAATGTTCAAACGTACGTACAAACAAACAAACAGACATTGCTCGTATTAGAGTACAGGATTTTATTAGTTACCAAGAAGTATTTTACAGATTAAATACGTAACAATAGTTTGATGGAACTTAACCCTCTAACTGTCAGACCACTTAAATTGAGCTGCCGTAGTGAATGTGTAGTCTGTGACAACTCAACTTCTATTGAATATTTCACCCACTAAAACTCATCCAATCGCAATAAATAAAAAAAACCTTTAGAAAGGAAATAATCTTAACGTTAACTTTTGTATGTACAAGTTTTTTTCTAAAACGTATATTTACATACGTAATCATTGTTGCAGTTTTTAAGTTTTCTAAAAGCCAAAGTCGCGCGAATTTTAATGCGCCGAAACTACCTTTAATTCCAGTTTCTATGTCTCTCCCTACAGCTCGCCTGGTATTTTTCTGAGTTATACCGATGGATTCATCACACTTTACCTATCTGAAACTGTCATCCAATAAAAAATCGGAAAAATAGTTCTAAAGTTGTGGGGCGTTTTGTAGACCCTTGCAATTGGTCAGATTTCAACCAATAAAACAGCACATTTTCGTTCGAGATATCTCTTATAATTCGAATTATTTCAATAGACATTTTTATATCTATTTATATACCAAAGTTCAATATTTCGTTGGGTGTAAAGCAAACTATATTTGACTGGTTAGGTGTTATACAAACAGCAGTTGATATTTCATATTTGCACAGAATTCATACTATCGCTTGAGATTGCAAAACAAGGCTTCAACGGTCATATTTTGAATTTCCTTTGTCCGCACGACGTTTCATTTGTTTCATCTCACTTTTGTAATTCAATTGGTTTTAAGTAAAACACTTTTACGATAAGGTAGTATACAAGTATACAGTTCAATTCTTTGATTTATTCTCTACACTTTGTTATAATGATATTTCATTTTTGGGCAAAGCATATATTAGTAAATTACGTTTCAACAAGGCCTAGTTGTGTTAGCTATCGTGTATTTTTAACATAAAAACTGGTGTTTTCAAAATAAGAAATTTGAAATAGATAAATGTTTTTATACAGTTCTATTTAGAATTAAATTACGCAACTTTTTTACGCTTACAAAAAAATTACAAAAAATGTTTACTACTTGTTATGTAGCCCTAAAGTTGAACTTATTTCTTTCGTTAATGAAAATTTTTTGCTTCTTGAGCTAAAAACTTTTACAATTTTACATTAATAAATTTTGTAATTACATATATGGATTTGTTGAACCTTTCTCTACAAAAAAAGGTGCAGCACACTTTTGGATTGGTATACAATTACTACATTTGGTATGCTTGCACACGCACCGAAATGACTTGGCGTTGCAAAACATTAACATTGACAGTTGTAGGGGTAAACACAGATACTTGACTTAAAACTAATATTATTTATTCATTAAATCGTCTCAAACGTAACACTTGTGACTCTGTTAGTCAATTTGTTATTCTATCAGAGTATATTATCTCACAAGCTATTGCAGTGACTTTTATGGTGATACCCAATGTCAGGAATGATAAATGAGCATCGATCATGATCCCAAGAACACGTTTCATATTAAACATTTTATATACATGCAAGTATATGTTTGAAATCTAACAACCGAATTTTACTTAAAATTTTGACCAAATTTGGTACACAGACATGTTGGTTTTCTAAGCCTCTCAGACAAGTTCATTATCAAAACAAGTTTTACGCGTAATTTTACCTTACCAAATAATCCATCAAATATGGCATTTGGATATACCATAAATATACCCAGTTCAAATCAAAGTGTGATTTTACCTTGGAAAACGCACCACTAAGCCCTCTTTCATGAGCAACCGATATATAATTATATTTCACACCATTGATTTTGATTTTTTCACTATACTATAGTATAGAGAAAGTCAAGTATAGTGATCGCAAAAAAAATCGATGTTGAGATTTTTGTGGAAATATCCGTTTTGGGCCAAAAAAGTGTTTTTTGCAAAATGTCTGTCTGTATGTATATCTGTATGTATACAAAGCTAGAGCGAAAACCATTAAATCGATTTCAAACAAATTTGCACCAGACACGTCAATTAGGTAGTCCTTATAGATGCATGAAAAACGGTTTTGAAAAATTTTGGAAAAAAACCCCTTTTTGGTAAAAAAAACCCAAAAAATCAGTTATTATTTTTTTATAAAAAACGGCTCTAACGATTTTGATAAAATTTGGCTTATTTGTAGCCTTTCATGTACCCTACCATATTAAAAAACGCGTATCTTTCTAAAAATTCTCGTTTAGCTAATAATAATAATAACTGATTTTGGGAGTTTTTTGGCCATAAAGGTGGTTGTTTTTCCAAAAATTTCAAAACCTTTTTTCGTGCATCTATACAGGCCTAATTGTGTTTGGTGCAAATTTGTTCGAAATCGATAGAATAGTTTTCTCTCTAGATAATAATAATAATGTTTATTAGTTAATCTCCTACTTTAAATCACCTCTCCTACTCCACCTACAATTATGAAGTCACTGTGAATCTGTTTAATAATTTAAATATGTTTGTGAGAAAGTATGTGCCAGTTCCTGGTACCGTTTATTTGGTAAGTTTCCTTATCATTAATCGTTTAGCAGTACTCAAGTAGGTTACACAATTTAACTTAGAGCAGAAGTCTTTATTAAAACGTATTCCAAGCATATATTATAACTGTGGTAAAACTATAAACTAATGTGTTACGACTTCTGTAAAATCAACATGGCATTGAAGTTTTCAATTAGTCAAATGTTTGTGTTCTATTAGTTTACAATGTTTCGCTTGATTAAACAAATCCAAATGGCATTTGTACGTTTGAAATCAAGTTGCCATAGCAATAACAAACTCGATTCTTTGATGTGGTAAACTTTGTTAAATAAACTTGATATTTCACCGCATTGCAGACGTCGAGTAATAACTTTATTTGCAACTATCTTCACAAAGTCAATAAATTATTTCCAAAACGGATATTTAGTTCGAGTTGATTTCGTAGAGAATAATTCAGTTGATTTAGGTCAAATTAAAAACTTCTCCCTCCGAACTAAAACTACGTTTATAAACATTTCAATCGGGTTGTACGTTCAATCTCGATAAACTTATCAATAGGTTGTTTTTAGATGTACACACCGTCACGCTAAGCAATGTTTTTTATGATTCTGGATTATTTGAACATATTGTATTTTTATAAATTCTTTCACTAACAGATGATTTAGTCTTTCACGAGTATTACAATAGTATTTATAGAAAATTTTATTTTAGAATACAAAAGTAAACATATTTATCTCTTGCGATTATGCAATAATTTAGTTGCCATGGAAACAGAATATTCATATATATAATTTGAACGGGTAAGTATACTTTCATGAAAACTATAAACTGCCTATTGTATTTCGTCCTAAGTGTCATACACTAATCTAAAAATGTATTGCCTCGAAATGGTGCTGAAAATTACAAACCTATATATATAAAAGCGAAATACCGCTGACTCACTCATCACGATTTCTCAAAAACTACAGAATGGATTGAAATGAAATTTGGTATATAGCTTCCTCTAGGGCCATAGGTGCTCATTAAGGAAGGGAAAAAATAAAAAATTTGAGGGGTTATGTGGGGGGGGGGATCAAAGTTATTAAATCACGATTTCTTCAAAACTACCGAACGGATTGGAATGAAATTGGGTATGTAGCTTCCTCTAGGGTCATAAGTGTTCACTAAAAAAGCGTTTTTAAAATATTGGTCATTTTAGGGAGGTTTGGGGGGTGAAAATTACTAAATCACGTTTTATTCAAAATTACCGAACAGATTGGAATGGAATTCGGTATGTAGCTTCCTCTAGGGCCATAGGCGCTCGCTAAGAAAGGGTTTCAAAAAATTCGAAATTTTAGTTGGGGGTTTGGGGGGATCAAAGTTATTAAATCACGATTTCTTCAAAACTACCGAATTGATTGGAGTAAAATTTGGTATGTAGCTTCCTCTAGGGCCAAAGGTGCTCACTAAGAAAGGGTATGAAAAATTTCGAAATTTTAGGAGGGGTTTGGGGGGATCAAAGTTACTAAAATCATAATTTCAGATCTTTTATTATTATGACAATAGTGCTTTTATTATTTAAGATCTATATATATATAAGCTAAATACCACTCACTGACTGAACACTTAAAAATAATACAATTACGTTAAAAAGACTGAAAATACCAACCACCACGGGCAACGCCGTACGGGTCAGCTAGTATCCAATAAAAAGAAGGTTTGTAATAACAAATAGTTTATCTATCTATATATATAAAATAAAATGTATGTCTGTCTGTCTGTTTGTTCTTATGCGTTACCAAACCGTCCATCCGATTGTTTTGCAATTTTGCATAGTAACACAGGCTAACCCTGGCTAGGTTTTAAGCCATTTACCAATATCCTAGGACATTAGTTCTGTGTCCTACTGGACTTCAAAGTTTCAATGTTAATCTTAAGGAAGAAAGATTTCTTTTGATTTTATCATTGTCACAAAAACAGCTGTTGGTATAAAAAGCATAGCAACAAATCATGTTTGTTTACACTCATTACCATAGCAACATTACTTGGCAAATTTGAAAAGTATTAACTTTTTGAGGTTACATTGACAGACTAAAAACATACACAAACAAAAATCAACGAAACATGCTTACTATATTTTAACGCGATACAAACATTGGTTGTTACATAATAAATTATATATAAAACAGATGATTTGGATCAAAAACTGAACATAATTTTAGGTTAAGCCTACAATGAACCAAAACAAAAATTAGGCTAATTATTAGAATCATATTTTTTACAATTCTTCACAACTACCAGTTTTTTTTTTTAGATTAGGTAAAAGGTTTACTGTGTTATGTATAAAGGTTTACAAACTGTAAATCTAAATTTGTGTATTATATTCTTAAGTGACATAAAAATCGTTTTGCAATTTTATTACGTAAGTCAAGGTAATGAAATGGAATAACTATAATTAAAATTAAATCAAGCAATTTCAAAGCATTTAAGGGTCCACTAGTATTATATAAAAAAATATCAGTTATTCAGGCAAAATCTCTTGCCCTAATGCGCATGTGTAAAAATCCAGGACACAGCTACCGCTACCACCCTATCCCGATCCATGTGCCTACGTCCTAAAAGTTCGTAAATTCCGTTAAAATAACAGAGTATCAATAACAAGTTCGCACTCGCATCGCCGCGGGCGCCTTGGCGAAGGGGTTGGCGATGGAAGTGAGTATTGGTAGGAGACCTCTAGTTTTCTATGCAATCATATTAGACCGTTTGTAACACTCAGATTATTGAATGTGTTCAGTGGTGTAATACAGATGTCGCAGTGAATCCTGGCACTTGGCCACGTCCTGGCGCTATGGGAAGGGGGTGTGGGGAAAGGGCCTAAGTGGATAAAAAAAAAAACATTTTCCCACACCGCTTTCTAATGTGACTTATATTTCAAACGAAGTAAGGGATGTTTACCTCATCTTTAACACGTTCACCGATACGCAAATTTCGTATTTTCTGTGTTGGTAGCTGACCTTTTATTTTTTTTATTTGTAGCCCGAGTAGAAATTAGTTTATTTTAATTTTTTAACCTTTCTACGTAATAATCACTAATCTTTAAAGCGGACGCACATGTGCGTCCACAGCACATAGGCTTAAAATTGGCGTGCGAAGCACGCAATCCACTTTTTATTGAAAATCCACCCAATACGGGGGTTGGCGTGCGAAGCACGCAATGCTCTGTGTATTGAAAATCCTCCCAATACTGGGGTTTTCCGTGCGAAGCAAGCAATGCATTATGTATCGAAAATACTTAAAATATAAGGGGGTTGGCGTGCGAAGCACGCAATGCTTTGTGTATTGAAAATATTCCTAAAACAGTGGTTGGTGCGCGAAGCACGCAATGCCTTGTGTATTGAAAATACTCCCAATACGGGGTTGGCGTGCAATGCACTGTGCGTCGGCCACTTCTCATAGTGTTTATTGTCAAGCTCACATGTGCGTCCTTAGCAGTGAACGTGTCAAACTGAGATGTACCGGGTACTGATGTTTTTAGACAGGTTAGTAGCGGATTTTAAATTTTCTTAAACAATTTAGTAAATTTAGTCATGTACTCTAGTTGAAGCTTTAGTAACCGTAAATGGTTATATAATTTTCGACCGACAAACAAAAAGGACCTCGGAAACAGGTCTCATCACTTTTAGGTCTTCTGACAAAACCTAGTGCGTGCCATCTCGTCCTTTAATACCGCTCTAAGTTGTATAATTTCCGTTTCTTTTACAAAATGTGCTCAGTACCTTATAAAGAAACAGATATATAGCGGTGCGGCAAAAAGAAGGAAATACGACGTGAAACTATTACTAAACGAAATAATCCAGATTAAATGTTTTTTTGGTTGAAATCATTGGCTTTAAATTTTTTTTATAGGTGCAAATCTCATTACACATAAACATAAATAAGTAAGTATAAATAGGAAACATAGATGATTTGGATGAAACTAACTGTACAGTTTTGTTGCCAGTGATCTCTCATTATTTACAAGATATTTTATTTAATTCGTCTATTCTTATCAGTGAGCAAATCCCCGGATACTTCTGCTAATCTACACAAAATTTCAAGTTATTTTAAGGTGATTTAAAATGTAAATAAATTAAATAAGTATTTTGTTTATTTAGTTATCCGACTAGAAATGTAGTTTATATTTACATTTCAGTACGTACTTTAAAATGATCATCTATGTTTGAAGTGATCGTACGATGTAGTATTTTGTGTTCTTATTTTATGGTATTGAGATTAATTTTTGATTTTGTACTATGTCTTATTATACATAATTTACAGTCCTCTGGCATTAGATATTTTGCCATGTGTGTTGTTTTGTGGCAAATAAATAAAATGCAAACACTGTTTCAATCCTAATATAGTTTTAATGTAAACCAGTACAGTTTATTCCAATCAGATTATTAAAACATTATTACCACTAAACACTGTTAATCTTTCGAAATTGTATGGTCAAACGTAAAATGGATTACAGCTTTTATTATTACACATTGACTTGTTTAATTTGCATGCACTTTAATTTAGTTGTGTTTGAAAATCAACCAACCAAACATCTCTCGCAATTAAAATAACAATTTTGATTGCAACTGCTTTATACTGAATTCATAAAATCAACAATTTATATAATGCACAGTAAAAAGCGTTTGTTAACGGGCATTGCTATTTAATTTTAAAATAAAATCCAATGTAAGGAATTAGTTTGAAAATGATTCATAATCTTTATTATAATCTAAGATTGATAAATTGTGCGAAGACTAATAAAAAGTTTCTAAAACATATAACAAAAAATAATTAAGTCAGTCTTACAATAATATTTTTTTTTCTTTTTCATAAAAATCATTGAGTTATTTTTTTATTAAATACTTTCAATACTCTAATAATAAATAAAACTTTCACTTTTGTTTATTATAACAATAACTAAAGAAGTCATATCTGTGGTTATGTATGTCCAATTTGTAGTGTTTTTGCATTGCACTCCCAGACCCTTTGACGAGTAGAGATCAAATGTTTCATAGGAACTTGTGATTAATTATCTCATGAGGTAAATGCCGTACAAAATATTTCGACTAAAAATTATGCTTTATGGTTTGAATGAGGTAACTATACTACAACAATATTCTATAATTGCCATGGGAATACAGTAGAGAGCTGAAATATTGAGCAATTGTTTTTCATGTGATAGCCTACATACAAAATTAAGAGTTATCTCATTTGGATTTAACTGATTTAAGGGATTTAAGCGTTTAAGGGATTAAAAAGGTAATACCAACCTTTAAAACAATAAATATTTATTATTTTACTTCCCTTGTAGATATATGGCAGAAAGGTCGTAAATTGATTTCATAAATGTTATATAGACAAAGTAAACCCATCGAATTTTTGTACCAAATGCTTAAGTGTTTAAAATTGATTAACTACCACAATATAATAAATATATATTTCACTAACTTCATACAAGCTAAAGATCTAAAATGTGGTGATATTGTTCTTATTTCAGTTTTTTTTTGTTTTTTTTGTTTTTTTTTTTGTTTTTAAATGTTTTGTTTTTTTAAACCAAGTTCCTTAACGCGGGTTCCGGTAGGAGTTAACAAATAGAAAATGTAATGCGTTACGAAAAAAAAAGTGTTATTAATTGGTTGCTATGGCAATGACAAATATAAAATACGAGTAACGAAAAAGCGTTACTGATTGGCTGCTATGGCAATGAATTTAAATATATTTAAGAAACATGTGTTTTGGTTCAACAATTTAAATTAAGAGACGTTCGGTTCCGTCCGGCGTAGTTCAGATATTATCGTCAAGCGCTGAAATACATTCTATAAACATAAAGTGTTCGTTCATCAGTCTAGACCTAAGCTGAAATTATTGTGTGTATGTTTAATTTATTTTACCTGTCTTAACGGCAACATACTTACAATAATTATAGGTTATGCCTAGACTTAAAATTACCTAAACCTAACCTAAAATTATTTTATGTATTTTGCCTTTAAAGCAGGTAAAGTATATGAAATATACATAAAATTATTTTATTTTGGGCCTAGACTGATGAATGATCATTTAACGGCGTTTACCGTCTTAGCTTTGAAGTTATAATTAATTCTACACGTTAAATATAATAACTTTAAACGTATGGAAACAGTAAATATTTTTATAAAAAGGAATCTAATAATAAACGGCAATTTAAAGATTTAAAATTAAGTGTGTATGTTGCCGTTAAGGCTGGTAAAAAAATTTAAGAAAAGGCTTGATGAACTTCGTTCCTGACGGGGGTCGCACGACCGCACACATTTACTTTTTTTTATTTTATTGCTTTGATTTTGTTTTTTTCGCAACCCCCAAAAAAAATAGTTTATCAATGGAAACTAAAAATAAATTGTTCGGGGATTAAATTAAGCATGGTGGTGAGAAGAATTGAAAAACTGAAGTAGTACAAAGTATTTTATCTCACATGTCTGTCAACCGTGAACTATAACAAAAGTGTCTGTGGAATGTTATTGCAACTTACCATGACTTACAACAAACTCATCTTAACAATGAACTACCATTATATTGTTACTTTCGTCACTTGGCCAAATTGCTGCCCCGAGATATTTACTCTATTTGCAAAGGACTTAGTAAAGACAAAAGCCATGCTGTACTCCAACATTTGAGTCATGTTGTATTTTATAAATCAACCATGGGGTCAGTGCTGCTTGTAAACTTGATTGGTAGAAGTAACTGTATTGCTGAAATAGTGCTTTAGTTGCATTAAACGTTGTGGCTTTTCTTAATGGCCACACGAGAACCTCGAAGAGAATTTCGTACTGTGTTCTTTTAGAGTAGGCACAACGCGTTCTGGATTTTTTTATAATGGCTATTACACGAGTTTTAAGAGTGTTTAATATTACTTCTATGTTGTATATTATACGAATTTCCCTGAATTTAACATCGATTTATAAATAAACAGAGGTACTATGAAATGGTTTAATCACTTTATAGTACAAATTGACTACACATGAGTATTTTAATTATCTCGGGGTTCAATGTTTATAAATTAGCCGGCTTGCTAACGGTTATATTTTTAACACAATTCTTTGTAAAGTCAATAACAAATTTATAAAATTCCTAATAATTACTAAAACAATTATTTCTATATTTAGGCCTAAAGAATGATGATTAATTCGTATGGAATGATCGATGGATGGTTATAATTTTGAACTAACGCTAAAATGTTCTATTTAAAATAAGATAGTCCTTTGATCAGTTTTGAGATTGAGGAAGCGAATGATATTATTTGGAGGGTAAATTTAAAGAGGTAT
>JAGFPH010002597.1:169382-188967 GCA_018207615.1 Philaenus spumarius | reverse complement strand
CGACGATCTCTTCGGAGTGATTTTAGCTTGATAATGGAGTTTCGGCTCCGAAACATGTCGTAAGGAATACACGACTAGAAGTCACGTGACGGACCTAACAAGGTAATCTTATTATTATTAATAATACAACGTAGTCGGACACATACTATCTCTATCGCTCTCATCGAATATACAAGGTTATTCTAAATAGCTTGACAAACTCCTGGGAGCTGATACGATAAATAAAAATAATCAAAAACGTTTGTATAAACGTAGGCTTCTAGACGTTTGGATTCCTGTCCGACAGCCAATTTGTATTTTTCCAAAAACTAATGTTAACTTTTGAAATTATTGAGATTTTAAGTTTAAACTTGGTACACACATTTTTAATGTTATGTTTTACCAGCAGACCACGAAACAAAATTGTAATACAGTAGAGCGTCGAAAATCCGAACTAATTGGGACCGAGGGGGGTTCGGATTTTCAATTTGTTCGGATTTTTGAAAATAATCAACAAAATGCTATTTAGGCTAAAATATATGCCCTTTAATCGATTAAAGTGGTTAAACAGTACAAGCAGAAAGTAAAACTACTTACATATTATGATTTAGAAGAACCTTCACGTCACGATTACGCTTGGAACTCTCAATTACAGTACAGTATGTACTGTACATGTTTAAAAATTGACTTGTACATTATAGTTAACACAAACGAAAAATAAAAAAATTACTATACAGTACACTACTGTATGTAAAACACAATGTTATAATGATTACACAAAGAGAAATGAATGAACTTTCTGTATGAAAAAACTAAAAATGTACGAAAGACAGAGCAATGATATCTACTGTCCTGTAGACACTGACTGACTGAGGGTGGACGTGATAACTGATAAAGAGATAGACTGAGTTAGTGGGGCGAGCTAGTGTAGACAAAAATGACAAGCCAAGGTTATTAACCCACCCCGCCCCGCTTTGTTCAACTCTGAGACAAACACGATGTTTGTTTACTGCTAGCGCTAAAGCAGCTTATTAGCGTGACAGTGAAAATACTGACAGCCAGTCTGCTGTGAGGGCGTGTGAGAGCAGGTAGTATTAAGAAGTGTTTAAAAAGAGATACTGTAATGTAATGTCAAACTGCGGTGAAGATTTTTGTGGATTTTTTAACGATGCAATTGAAATTTGCGAAATAAAATGTTTGCAGGGGCTGCCTCGGAATGCGTTCGGATTTTTGACGTTTCGGATTATCGACGCTCTACTGTATATACATTTTTAGAATGGCAGTTGTTTATAATTTAACGGTTTTCGAGATAACTATCGTTAAAAATTATAAACAGCCACCATTACTAACATTTACATGTAGCAGAGCTTTGGATAATTCGAAGCTGAAGGGAGCGATGGAAAAATTTGAATTAGCAAAAAATTCTAACTATATAAGTTACATTTTTTCAAGTTTTAGACTCCAAAAATGCTTGAAATAAAAACTACGTTGAATATTTTTATTATATAACCTTTATTTTTACAAATCAAAAATAAATGAAGTTTTTTTATTATATACAGTAACTTTATAAACATATGTACACAGTTTAAACTCTATAACACTGAAACTCAATTGCTGAAGAGCCTTGGATGTTGTAGGGATGGGGACGCTTCCACTTATTCTAAATCTGACAAAATCAGCACTTTTTTATTTTTCACTTCTGCTAACATGTCTTCATCACAACGTTCTCCACACACTTCTACTAGTTCGTCTAAATTAACTCCTCAAAGGTAGACTTGCTTATTTTCTCCCATCCGACAAGTAGAGGGAAAACATCTTTTAAAAGTTCACTTGGATGCTGGTCAGATTTCTTAACAAATCCAGCTTTTTTCAAACATATTGCTATTGTTGTTTGAGTAACTTGGGACCGTGCATTGCGATACATTCTTGCTGCTTGAAAGATATCGATCTTTGAATTTTTGTTGCAGTTTCCAATGAATTTGTCAAAAGCGTTTGTACCATAAGTTGGCGGTAAAAATGCTGAACAATTTCTATAATGCTCTGATCCACTGGTTGTACGACTGAAGTCATGTTCGAAGGAAAAAAATAACCGTTATTCATAAGTGGGATAGAGTTATGCGCAGTACAATTGTCAACAAACAAGATGATTGTTCTGTTTACGAAAGGTTTTGTCGAGTTTTAACAGCCATCTTTAAACACCTCCGATGTCATCCAAGCTTTTTTATTAGATTTGTACTCAAGTAGTTTGGACTTTATGTTTTTAAAACATCTAGGATGTGAATATCAGCAGTAAAGGCAACCTTTCGGTGCCATCAATATTGGCTCCGATTAATAAAGTTAATCTTTCCTTAGTTTAAAAGTTAACATTTTGCCAGGGGTAAATTAAAAAAAAAACCCCGTTTTGTCTAGGTTAAAAATGTTTTTGCAGGGGTTTCTGCAATCATTTTATAACATTGTCTTCCCAAACATTTCCAGCTTCTTGATTTACACTTGCACTTTCACCACTCACAGACTTAAAGGTAATGTTTTTTCCTTAAAACACCCAACCAACCGGTTACTTGCCATGAAACCACCTTTTCTCAAACTCTTCTACCTTTGTTCGAACAAGAGGTGCAGATAATTGATTTTTGTCCCCAGCTTGCTTAAACCACTTTATCTGGCTATTTTGCAGTCTTTTCCTTTTGCACTCAAAGCACTGTTTAACCCTACACTCGGCCTGGTTATAGCTCAAATTAGCGAGCTGGTTTTTAGTGTTTTGCAAGCATAAATTTTAAAAATTCACCCAAAATAGTAAATGAACCCCAATCCAAAAGTGTTCAATACCTTTTTTGTAGAAGAAACTTCAAAGAATTCAAGTATGCCACTAAAAATTAGTTTCTTTTGAAATTGTAAAAGTTATTAGCTCAAGAAACAAAAAATGTTCAGTAACGAAAGGAAAAAGTTCAACTTTAGGCCTACATAACAAGTAGTAAACATTTTTTGTAATTTTTTCATAAGCGTAAAAAAGTTTTGCAATTTAGTTCAAAATAGAACTGTATAAAAACATTTATCAATTTCAAATTTCTTATTTTGAAAACACCAGTTTTTATGTTCCGAATACACGACTGCTAACAAAACTAGGCCTAGTTTGAAACGTAATTTACTAATTTATATGCTTTGTCCAAAAATGAAATATTATTATAACAAGTGTAGAGGATAAATCAAAGAAAAGAACGGTATACTTGTCTTTCCTTAGTTCACAAAAGTGTTTGAGTTATTTTTATTTGAAATGAAAAGACGCCGGTCGCAGGAAGGGTCATATGAATAACGTGGGAACCCACGCGCTAGACGGTCTCTCCAGACTGCCCTAATTATGTACTTTCCACTGCTGTCTAGACAAAAAAAAAAACTGGTTATTTCTAGTTCACTTCCCACCGTTAGAAAGATTGAACGATTCTCTACAAAATGGTATCAAGAAATCTGTATAAACATATGGAATTGTAGGCGTTATCTCGGTTGACAAATGTGCCTGTTTCATTGGTTGAAAACTGTCCAATCACAAGGGTTTACAGAAATCTTCGTCATAAATCGTGTAAAATAGTGACCTCTGATTGGAAGGCACTATTAGAAAGATAAAATCTTGACGAATCCAATGGTATCTTCATAATCTCGATAGAAATACTTCTGTAGATGGTGTTGCCCGTTGTAGAAGTGGGAAATAACAGTACAATTGTGAAATAGACGTAACCCGATCTGCATATTTTAAAACGATGATTACATATGTAAATATACGTTTTACGAAAAAGTTTTAAAAACAAAAATTAAACTTTAATTGATTTCCTTTCCAACGGTGCCGGCTTTATTACGATTGGATGATTTTAAGTGTATTAAATAACCGAATATGCAAATTTATGCAAATTCTCGCATAGGTTCGAAATGGTTGCATCTTGCGCCTGAGAGAACATCAATTTGGGCAGAATGCTATGGGAAGGGTTAATATTTTCTCCTTATTTTTCAAGAAAGTAGACACTGTGGTGGGTGCTATCCCGTACTCTTTAGCATCGCCACATAAAGATTCTTCTCCCCCTCACTAATAACAGAAACTTTTCACAAAATGCTACGGTCTTGTACTGAACTCATGGTTTACTCAAAGACATTGTGATCACTCCCACAAATGACTGACAAGCAGAAGCACGCTACTGTAACAACAGAGCGAGACTGAGTAGAGCATAGACTACCTAGAGAATTCTCGGAAGGCGATGCCTAGAAATACAACACGTGTACAAACATTAACGACTAGGC
Source organism: Philaenus spumarius (assembly GCA_018207615.1). Lineage (NCBI taxonomy): Eukaryota > Metazoa > Arthropoda > Insecta > Hemiptera > Aphrophoridae > Philaenus > Philaenus spumarius. The sequence continues at coordinate 184,707 of JAGFPH010002597.1, read as the reverse complement.
ATTTATCTCCGGGCGCGGCCAGTGTCCTATTTATTCAGCGATCCCTTTCACAGCACAAAATTTTAATTTTAGTGTTGATACAAAAACGTTTAATTAAAGAAGCTGACTTGAATCCATGCATTTTTTACATTGATACCAAATGAGTTCAAGGGATGTAAGATTGTTGAATTAAGGTTAAATAAAGAAATAAAAAAGAGTTAAACTAAAGTTTCACGATTAAAAGTAAAGGGTAGGGAAAATGCATAAGACATGAGTCGGTTCAATATTTCATAAAGGCAGACAAAATTTTAAAAGTAAATTTAATTATTAATTTGAATAAATGTAAAAGGCAGACAAGTATTAAAAGTAATTCTTATATTCAATCTATATGTGAGTTTAAAGAATAAACAGTTTATGCAATGACTTTAAGATGCGGAAAGTATAGGCTACGAGTTTCGAGACGCATTTAGAAAAGCAACGTCTACACCAGTCTAGACGAGATAAGAAGCGAACACCTGCAAGCTATTTCCTAGAAGAAAGGTCTACGTTCGTTTCAACATGCAAGATCCAGAAAGAACGCATAGCTAGCATCCAAAAGATCTGACGCAACTTTGAACATCTATGTCGTCAGACGTTTCTGAGCGGTGGAGAAAGACGCTAAAGTCACTTGTCAACTAGAGTCCAAGCGGTGAGCATGCTTGAAGTGTTGCGCGCTGCGTATTAATAAAAAGTTTAAATATGTAACATTTATTGTTCATCAAGTCGTAAAGGGTGTTTTTTGTGAGTTATTGAAGAACTGATTTGAATTTTACGAGAACTAATAATTATCATCGACAATGGTGTACACTACGATCGGCGAACTTTTCTAAATAAATAATGTGAAAGTAATTCGAACATGAACTAGCTACGAAAGTGTTGGCGCATGCGAGTGGGGTTTTCTTTTTCTTTAAAAAAATAAAATTAATTAGTTTATGTGTCTGCCTTTTACGTAAGTATTAAATATCTATATGTACCATATATTTTTTTTTAAATTTAAATTGATTTATGTTATTTGTTTGGCTACATTTTAATCAAAGTGATTTATAAGATTATAAAAATTCTTTTTGTAACTCGATATAAAAAAGAAAACAACATGCAGGGCTAAAGCGGCCAATAAAAAAATCAGTTGTTATGTGAACCATTAGAGTTTAATTTCACTATCCTATATTCCAGCGAGTACTTGTTCAGGAACTCCACGATCCTGAGTTGTAAGTTGTAAAAAGACAACAGGTAAAGAAAACTAGTATAGGCTTAACCTAAAAACAAAATTTTATTAATTACTAGCTGGCCCGACCCGGCTTTGCACGGATAGACAAATCAACCTGATACTAATAATTAGTCCAAGTGTTTTAGTTCATTGTAAAAAAAAAAAATGTTCATTGTAGGCCTAACCTAAAATTATATTCAGTTTTTGATCCAAATCAGTTGTTGATCAAAATCAGCTGTTTTAAGCTTTTCATACGAACAGCTGTTTTTTGTGCCCATGATAAAATCAAAAGAAATCTTTCTTCTTCTTCCTTAAGATTGACCTTCCATAAGATTAACATTGAAACTTTGAGGGCCACTGGGGCGTAGCCCTTATCACTAAGGGGTATGAAAAATAGATGTTAGCCGATTCTCAGACCTACTCAATATACTCACAAAATTTCATGAGAATCGGTCAAGCCGTTTCGGAGGAGTACGGGAACGAACATTGTGACACGAGAATTTTATATATAAGATTTTTAACAAGTTATATTAAATTCATAATTCATTTTACATTTTTATATTTTTATAACGCCTAACGTTATAGAGACCAAGCCAAAAACTTTGAATTAACGGCAATTTCGAATTAAAAACGTTTGCATTATCGAAGTTCTACAGTAATAAAATTTTGGTCTTGGTTACTGATAAAACATAGCATAAAAAGTAAGTATTCCAAATTTAAACAGAAAATCTTAATAATTTGTACAGTTATAGTAAATTTTTTTTAAATAAACTAAATGCCTCACAGACGGAAAACCAAACGAGTCCGGACCTATGTTTATAGCAACTTTTGTGCTTAAGTTTATCTACACCTTTTGACAGATTGCGCAACTTTGAATAGACTGTAAGTCAGTTTACGTTCTTTGTAAGTTTTAGTTATTATTTCCACAAATCTTCGTTTTATACACAATTTAATTTATTGGAAACTATACAGATAACAGCATACAGTTATTGGCGATTGGTTTAGAATAAAATGAACATAGGCCTACATAAATACAAACTAAATCAGTCTGTTGCGGGCTAAACAATCATTGCCGCCATCTCAGAGTGTGTTCACAACTAAACAATATTAAAACTCAGAGAAAAATAAAACATTTAAAAGAATGTATATTTACGAAGCAGTACTTTTAAAAGAACTTGATTCTGCCTGCAATTTCAAAATCTATGTTTTGAAATATATTTTTTGGTTTGAATCTTTTAAAATATAATTTGATTTTTGTTTTACACGTTACCAATTTCAGTTTGTTCTTCACACCTCAATGTTCCACAATTTTTCTGCTATTTTCTTCTACTCTTAAATTTTAGCATCTCATTTTTTTGGTGAGAATACAAAATTGTAGACAGAAACAAACCAAAAATGTTTTTTCAGAATTGTGTGGTAAATAAATAAACAGCACTTGGGGACAATCACACGACATGTATGATTTTTTAAAGCAGCTTGTGGAGCTAACTTACAAACATTAACCGTTCGAACAGTTAAAAACCACGCTTAGAAGCCTTAAATTCCATCTGTAAAGTCTAGGCCATACACTCAATAAGCAGACGACATTGATGTTTTGTTCAAGCATCTACAAAAACAAGCCAGTAGCAAATTTGGGCTAATTTTTCCCCAGGGTTTTTTAGGATTTGTGGTTTAGTGTTACTTAAGATATTTGCTAGTTGTTCATAAATATTCTCGTATGTTTTTATTTAGTGTTGTGTATGTCTTTGGACTGTGTGAAGAGGTTGCAACGAACTGAAGACGTGTTAAATAGGCCTACTTACTCGCTGCGGCAGAGTTGCTGCCAGGCTTCATGGTATATTACGGGGTTATTCTTTTTGGTGTCCTGTTCAAGATTTGCCGCTTCTATGTACTGAAAAAAAAAGAAAAAAAACAGAAGTCAATACCGGTACCTTATCGCAATCTTTACCTAAATGGAAACATTTTCTAATAATTACACGTTAGAAATATAATTGCAAATTTTGTGTGTTCTAAGTTTTTAAATGCCAAGAGATAATATTTCTGTGGACTGTAGTAGAAAGTAAACTAGAAAGAAAGACAAAATAGTAGTAGAATTACTCTAAGCTAATTCTGAATATGTGCTCAATCATCATTTAAGGGTCTGCTCCAGTAAACGAGAAAGCAATTGGAAACGCAAGCGCTTCTCACTATATTCCTATCTAAACAGTGCAATTTCTTGCAGCTGAATGCTTTGACATTGCCTCATTTCAAACCATTTTATAAGTGTATCTTTTGTAATTGAGTGTTGAAAAAAACTGAATATTCTTTATAAAATTTTGGATCCGGCTTGCAAATTATTTTTTATTATTAATTTTTTATTGTGTTAGGAAAAAAATTCAAACTTAGTACTTACAAAATGTCAATTACATAACAAAAGAAAGCCATTTAAAAAATCTAAAATGCAAAACGGATGCGTATTGTAATTGTGCTTCAAGTGAGACCTTGCAAACAATTTGATGATAAAAAATAAACGAAATAAATGGTTTGAAATTTAACATTGCTCTTATGGGATAAAAATCCAAGATGGCCGCCACTACAGCAGACCCTTAACTGCAAGAGGGAGCAGAAACTTATGGAGTACCTAGTCATTAGAATTGGAAAGTCATTTTATCTAGATCTAATCTCAATGGAACTTATATATGGGGAGCAATTCTATAATTTTAAAGAAACAAACATAGGCCTACATACAAGGACGTAGGCAGGATCAAGGACGTATACAGGAACAAGGACGTAGGCAGGAACTTCATGGAGTCAATGAGTACATCTGAAATTAATTATACCAATATTAGTAAACGTGTAATTTGTTAGACTTAACATGCCTTATCATACCTAATCTGTGACACATACAATCCGTGTGATAGAGATTTATGATGAAGCCAGTAAAATTCCTATAATGTAGAAACAAAGAATGATGGGTCTATTAAAATAAGAGACGCAAGATCTAGTAATCAAAATTTAATGAATTGTATATACATAAATATAAATAAATCAAAGACGCAAAACAAGTAAATTTTAATAACTTAAAAATGTTAAGATAAAAATATATGCAAACTGTAATATATAAAACTAAAAAAGCAGACTTATATTTTAATAAATAAGAAAAAACATTGGTAAACAAACATTCATACAACTTAAGAAATGAAAAATTTCTAAATTTTTCATACCCTTTCTTAGTGAGCACCTATGGCCCTAGAGGAAGCTACATACAAAATTTCATTTCAATCCGTTCGGTAGTTTTGAAGAAATCGTGATTTAATAACTTTGATCCCCCCAAACCCCCCCTAAAATTTCCAATTTTTTAAAATCCTTTTTTAGTGAACACTTATGGCCCTAGAGGAAGCTACATATCAAATTTCATTTCAATCCGTTCTGTAGTTTTTGAGAAATCGTGATGAGTGAGTCAGTGAGTGAATGAGTGGTATTTCGCTTTTATACAGGGTGTTCCCAAATTATGTCTCCAGACTTCCACAAATTGTTCCTTTGGTCAAAACAAGAACATAACTTCCAATAAACATAGGTCCTAAAACGCTTAGTTTCCTAGATATCCGCCATTTTGTTTATTGTACAAAATAATTCATATCTAGAGAACGGTTTGACTGATTGAGTTCAAACTTAGCATGAAGTTTAACCTGACAATGAAATACCTCAAGAAAAATAAACGATTAAATCCAATCATGCATTTCAAAATGGCGGCTGTTTGAAAATTTCAAACCTAAATTACTCAAAAACCGTACATTTTAACAAAAAATGTCAAGATACCTTTTTTGTAGCCCTTTTGATTCAATATCGGATGGTGTAACTGTCAAAACAATCGGATGAAGGATAATAGCTAAGTTAAAAGGTAATGGCAACAAATGTCCATACAATATTGTAGTATTTACTGTGTTGGTATAGGATGCCGGGTTGAACAAACCAATTAGTATACATAACTTAACTGTTATCCTTTATCCGATTGTTTTGACAGTTACACCATCCGATAGGGAATCAAAAGGGCTACAAAAAAGGTATCTTGACATTTTTCGTTAAAATGTACGGTTTTGGAGTAATTTAGGTTTGAAATTTTCAAACAGCTGCCATTTTGAAGCGCATGATTGGATTTAATCGTTTATTTTTTCTTTGAGGTATATAATTGACAGCTTAAACTTCATGCCAAGTTTGAACTCAATCAGTCAAACCGTTCTCTAGATATGAATTATTTTGTACAAAAAACAAAATGGCGGATATCTGGAAAACGAAGCGTTTTCGGCCCTATGTTTATAGGAACTTTTTTCATTATTTTCACCAGTAGAACACGTCCTGCAATTCTTTCCGTTTCTTCCTGATACACCCTGTATAGATAAAGATATTAAATGTGTCTTATGATAATTATTTGTTTATTTTAACATAGAAAATGGTCTCAGAATTTGGTTTTCAAGGGAAAAATAAAATAAAATATAAGTAATTTGAAAACATTCTTTAGAAACTGTACTATACTTACAGTCAGTTTAAGATTAAAGCCAGCCGATATAGCCGCATGCTCCAAAGCTTTCTTCATGGACGCGTAAGAATCTTCAAGCTTAGTGTATTTACCCACAAGTCCTATGTTTACGTCTTTTCTCAAGTTGTCCACTCTGAAACACAAATAGTTGGTAAATACACTGTAAATGTAATTATATTGGGCAAAGTCTGCACCAGCAGGCTTTCTTTTCCACTTAACCCATACTCAATTAGGTGATATTAAATATTTAGGCATATTTCTGGATTAACTTGGAAGACAAACACTCATTATTTGAAAAGTAAGCTGATCATATAAACGAAGGGCTGAGAAGCTAAAGGGTATAACTGCAGTGAAGTTAGTTTTGAGAAAACTCAGCTTAAAATTAAACTATTATAATCAAATCCAGGTAAAACCATGATCACTAAAAAACTAGTATACTTTTAACTGCTAGGTTCTAGACTAACATAATAACAAAGATTAATTTGATTTTCATTACCTTATTCTTTGTTATCAGCCAATGATAAAAATTGTCACTTGTACCCCTTGGCTGTTAACACGTTCACTGCTAAGGACGCACATGTGAGCATGACACAAAATATTGCGAGTATTTTCAATACACAATGCATTGCGCTCTTCGCACGCCAACTCTCTTATTAGGAATATTTTCAATACAAAGTGCATTGCGTGCTTCGCACGCCAACCCCCTTATTGGGAGTATTTTAACGCACAATGCATTGCGTGCTTCGCACGCCAACCCCGTATTATTAGTATTTTCAATACACAATACATTGCGTGCTTCGCACGCCAACCCCCTTATTGGGAGCATTTTCAATACACAATGCATTGCGTGCCACGCACGTCAATTTTAAGCCTGTAAGCTATGGAAGCACATGTGCGTCCACTTTAAAATATTAGTGACTATTACGGAGAAAGGTTCAAAAATAAAAAATAAAGTAAGCGCCTAGCATAGGAAATACAAAATTTGCGTAGCGTTGAACGTGTTAACAGGAATTAGAAGTTATGTAATAAAACATAGGTTACAAGTAAATTACCTATGTAAAGTAAAGCGACTTGAATCACATGTGTCCCTTTGCTTATAAGTTAAACAGCTCTTCTACGAAGTAGTTTTTTTTCGCCACTAGATCTCAGCACATGATAGACTTACAGTTATATTCCTTCGCCACAAACATTTTAAAGTGTTGAAGAGCCAGTTTCTGCACTTAACTCCATTATTCAAAAAATGTTACTTGTACCCCTTGGCTACTCAGCCCTGCATATATCAGAACGTTCAATTTTTGAAATCGATTTATTTCACGCTAATAAACTCCAATGTGGAACATGGGATTGCAGTTTAGGGAGGCGCATACTACACTACTTTAAAGTCAGTTACTGTATGCCAAAAAAAATCATTGTGTTTGTCTTAAAAAAATGAAACTTTTTGTCTCTTGTAATTTTTTTGTAAAGTTTGCGGTTTTGAGATATTTGACATTAAAAACTATAAACGGCCGCCACTTTGAAAATATTTAAAATAATATTATAATTTTTCGTACAGTGATAAAAAGTTACGCAACAAATAGGTATACAAAGTTTGAGCTCAATATCTTTTCTACTTCCAAAAATATTAACCTTTTCAGTGGCACCCGTATATATACGTTTGTGCTATTATAAACGTGTTTGTGCACTGTATACGTTTTATATATAAACGTCTCACGAATACAAACCATACAGACTCACTTAATAAGAACCGAGCAAACTTGTTGTAACCGCTCCTAGATGGTGCTGATAAACTATCTTTTCCTTTGCACGTAATATTTAAACCGATAGTAAATTAACTGAAGTATTGTTAATTTGTCAGTTTTTTTTAATCAAGCCGTAGCCTAGTGGATAACGTTGCGTCTTCCTGATCAGAAGATGCCGGGTTCAAATCTATGCTAGGGAGACCAGATATCTTATCATATCTGTAGTTTGAGGGTAGGAGGGCGGAAGTAAAGCAAACGGTCGTTGGCTCGCTTCCGAGCTGACGGGCTATGACTAGATATCCGGTCTCCGGCTGGGGCTGTTTTGCATAATTTTACTAAAGTATATATATATATATATATATATTTTTACTAAAAAAAATACTAAACATTTGATTTCTTGATTTTTAGGACAAGTAAATAATCATTTTGGTAATGTGACCCTATGTTGTTCAAAAAACACCACTGAAAAGGATAAGTATTTTGTAAATAACGCATACAGACAGACAGACGAAAAAATAAGCACCCATGTTTATATTGTGAAATATGTTTCTCTGGATCCCAGGAACATATCCACAAAAGGGGTCCAGAGAGTTCGGGGACACCCTGTATAGTTAAATTTTTTATAGAATACTCTAGTTTTTGTAGGTGGATTCGATAACACATTTTCAATAAATTAAAAATGTTTCCTGTATGTAAAATATTTTGTTTCTTATAGTTTTTTTTTAGTGCAAACTATTTTTTTTAAATATGAACTTTTTAAATTTTCACATTATAGTAGAACCTTGTTTACCCAAGGGACCGGACAGACTTCGGACAATACGGTAGGCCGTAAGAAAACCATTGAGGTGCGAGTTCCCGCATCATTTACGTCGATATAGGCTGATTTGAAGCCATACTTGCTTTAAAATTTTTTTTTTTCTTTTTTTTTTTTATTATTTATTAACTCCCTCCAGAAGCAATACATAATACAAAATATGAACACATCTATTAAAGCCATTTTATACATTACGAAACAGTGAAAGAAAACAAAAAATAAATTTAACAACAGACAAATTTACACATATGTAAGATCATTGTAAGAGGAATAATAATACCTAAAGATCACTATACTATATAATAACTAACTATATAATAACTATTAACTATGTACATTTAACAAGTGTTCAACGTCTTCCCGTTCAAAGAGCCAATTTCTTAATTTTCGCAAAAAACATGAAAGTGGATTTCCACATTTGATGTGGCCAGGCAGTACATTAAACAATTTTGGCCCGAGGAAACAAAACGTTTTCGTAAAATAAGTCTTAAAAGGCTTTGGCACTACAAAATTTCCTGCACTTCTTAACCGTTCCCTCCTCCCATCACACCGATCAGAAAGCTGCCTGTTTCCACTTTTAATAAAAAATAACTTAAGTACTTTGTAAATATACAAGTATCTTAAAGGTAATATCCTTAAAGAAATGAATAATGGTTTTGAATGTTCCAACCTACTCTTGTTTAGGATCATCCGGACAAACTGTTTCTGAATATTAATTACAGAAATCAGATTACTAATGTAAGTCCCTCCCCAGCTATACAAACCATACTCTATCCTACTTTGAGCCAGTGAAAAATAAATCATACGCTTAACATCCGGAGGACACATATTTCTAAGAAAATAAAACACTCTTAAAATACTACCCAATTTAGATTTTAACTTAGACAAATGAACTTTCCAATTTAATTCACTGTCGAGGAATACACCCAAATATTTTATGCAGCTTCTTGCTTTAACAACTGAACATGCATTTTTGCAAAAACTTCCTTCACGCGTACAATTTGAGCAAGGATATATTAAATCCTCCGTGAAGTCATAACTTCCCTTTAACATGAAATTTATGTAGTTAGTTTTTTCCACACTCAGGACCATACGATTTTTTAAAAACCACCATCTAATGGCTCTTAGGTCATCATTCATGGCCTTTTTGACATCACTCCATGTACCTTCAACATAACATAGTGCAGTATCATCCGCAAATGATGTCAAGCTGCCATTTAGTCGCGCATTACAAAGGTCATTAATATATATAAGAAACAATATAGGACCCAAAACAGAACCTTGAGGTACGCCATACTTGATTTGCCCCATTTTACTAATAACACCATTTACCCTCACACATTGTTTTCTTCCAGCAAGATAGCTTTGAAACCAACTCAATACAACTCCTCTGATACCGCAATTTGAAAGTTTATGGATCAATATTGAATGATCAACAGTATCAAAAGCTTTTTTAATGTCTAAGAAAAGACCACTCACACATTTACCACGATTTATGCCTTCATTTACACACCTCATTAAATTTGAAAGAGCTTCTTCTGTACTCATACCTTCTCTAAATCCATACTGGTTACTACTAAAAAAGTTAATTTTGTTTAAATAACCCATCAATTTTCGTTTCATAATTTTTTCGAGTATCTTTGAAAAGGTTGAAACAAGGGATATTGGTCTATAATTATTACATACGTTAGTAGACCCTTTTTTATGAATAGGAATCACTACAGCTTCCTTGAGTTGGTCAGGGAAAACGCCAGAACCAAAACTAAAATTAAAAACATATAGCAAGATATCGATAAATTTATGATAAGTAAGTTTTACCATAGTAGAGCTAATTCCATCAATGCCTGGAGATTTCCTACTTTTTAAACAGTTAATCGCGCAAACAATATCTCTTTCTGAAATTGAATCTAAAAACATGGAAGAAGCTTCACACCTGCCACGAAAACAAGCTTCTAGATCGGATGAAACACAATATGAATCATTTTTATGGTCTAGTTCACAAGATATATCATCTACAACAGACAAAAAGTATGTGTTGAACCTCTCAGCCACTATCCCAGCGTCATCATGTAATTTACCATCAACCAATAATAATATAGTTTAATTTACCATCTATTTTATTTTAACTTTAAATAATATAGTTTTAAATAAACAAAGAAAGTTTGATAATGTACTCAGTAAAATAAATTGTATACCGTAAGCTACTGTAATAAAAACTACAACAATAATGCCTCTGAAGTTTTTCCATGCTCGCTGTTTTCGTTGATTGTCTAGCCCCTTCTTTATTTGAATACCGCTGAGATACCCACTTTTCGATCTATTTCGTCTCCCGACTGTCACTTCCCCGACACCTAAATCACTTGCCACTTTTCATATTGAATCACCTCCATCTAATCGTTTAATTGCTTCCCATTTTTGATTTAAAGATAAAACAACACACTTTTGCTTTCCACTCGTAATGACACTCTCAACAGCGACACCGACTGAAAACTAAATACAGTAGCAGGGGCAAGAAACAACTCGTGGGAAAGGATGGTGAGTCCTAAATACGATGCCGTGATGAGGGGAGTGTAAACAGGCCCAAGACCACTTCGTCATTCACTATACCACCTGTCAGCTAAATGTCAACATACTATTGTGTTGGGTAAGGAGCGGAAATGTTTTCAGGATGTACAAGGCAAACGACAGTTTTGTTTTCTTTCTGTTCAATCTAACGCAAAAGTTTGTATTATAAATTCACTTATTGAAACATCCTCTCAAGCTATGAATTCTTTATCGAAATCAATTCAGTTGACTTACATTTAATTGTAGGTTAACAGAATTGATTTAGACAAAGTTTTTTTAAATTGGCCCAGTTAATACGGAAACTCGGATTTATACTGAATTTATAATACAATCAATAACAAATAATAATATCGCTAAAAGGTATAAAGAATCACAAATAAAATTGTAAGATATATATGTTTAGATGAAATGTTGTGGTTAATGGGGGCTTACCCAGTTTTAAAAATAACTTTGATGTTGAGTTTACAAACTTTCATATCGTTTACCTTTCAGCCAGATCCTTCCACTTCTGCATAAACCGTTTTGGCCTAGGCATCGGTATATCCAATTTTAATCTTTCGATAAAGAACTCTACGATTCCTTGTTTCTCCATTAACATAGGCACTCTGTAGATAGAAGAGACGTCGTGGATACAAACTACCTGAAAACACAACACAGGGTGTGACAATAGTTTACATGATAACGTTGTTATTCCTTCATATGTTCTTAGCATGAAATGGATACAATACCCATCAATATAATTGTGAACACTTAAAAATAAGAACTTATAATTTTAATTAAGGAAATGAGCATAGCCGATGGCAATGAATAGACTTTTTATTTAAACCCAGAACTCTAAATAACTCAATTATGTAAATGATATGTACTTATAAACTTATACACATCAAAATAATTTCTGCTAACGATCAAACGAATATCAAATGGATTTTATGTTTCTTTCTTTAACCCTAGAACCGGAAGCTTTACCGAAAATGGATTTTTTGGCGTGTGCATTTATTCAAAAATTTGCCAAAAATAGTAAATGAACCCCAATCCAAAAGTGTTCCATAGCTTTTTTGTAGAAAAAGGTTAAAAAAATGTATATATGCCAGTAAAAAAATGATAGATGTAAAATTTACAAAGTTATTACCTCAAGAAACAAAAAATGTTCAGTTACGAAAAATAAAAGTTCAACTTTAAGTCTACATAAAAAGTAGTAAAAAACTTTTGTAATTTTTTCCATAAATGTAAAAAAGTTTGGTAATTTAGTTCTAAATAGAACTGTATAAAAACATTTAACATTTTCAAATTTCTTATTTAGAAAACACGAGTTTTTATGTTCCTACTACAAGTCTACTATCAAAAGTACGCCAAGTTAGAAACGTAATTTACTAATATATGCTTTGCCCAAAATATTATTATAACAAAGTGTAGAGAATAAATCAAAGAACTGAACTGTATACTTGTAAATTATCTTCTCATAAAAGTGTTTGACTTAGAATTATTTGAATAACAAAAGTTAGAAAAATATAGAAAACTCTCGTCTGTACAAGATGAGCACGCAAACTCCTATGTCTAGCCATGTCGTAAAAGTCCGTTAGGCGTCAGATTCGAACGTTAAATGAGACCGTATTAGCAGTCACTTTCCCGCGGTCCTACACAATAAACTGTTCAAACATAGCGTATTTGGTTTACAGGGAAAGTTAGCTTGAAGCATTATGTTTACAAAGAAACCAAAATATCTCTAAAAAACAATTGAGGTCACACAGATATCACGTGAAATAAATAACGCTGTTTATTGGTTGGAAAACTGACCGATTGCAAGCAAGGGTCTACGAAACCCCTTACAATTTCAGAACTATTTGTCCGATTTTTGATTGGATGCAAGTTTTGGATAGGGGAAATTATGATGAATCCATCGATACATAGGTTTAACTAAGAAAACCTACAGGACGGGCTTTAGAGATTGACGAAAGTTGAGTTATTTCGTTATGTTTTGTATGAATTTTCGGGCACCGATTGATTTTATTGATCTAATAAACTACAACGATGATTACGTATGTAAATATACGTTTTAGAAAGAAATTGTAAATACAAAAATTAAAGTTTGAAACATTACCTTTCCAATGGTGTTTGTCTTTTTGAGATTGGAAGATTTTTAGTGGGTCAAATATTCAATACAATCACTCATGACAAATGTGTTGGAGTGACGGTACATTATGTACTGTCTGCCGGTTCTAAGGTTAAGGTCATATCTAGTTACAGAAATTTATGTGTAGAGATTAAACATCAATTCTCTTTGTAAAAAGGAAGAGAAATGCTATATAGGTTATTTAATACAACAAATCGTTACTTTTTAGGAACTTCCGTGACCTGGTATCCAATTTGTGACATGGGGAATGGTGGACACCCGGGGGTGTATTTCCTTCTTGTAGAGCTGAAAATCTCTTACTCAGTGGTCTCACACACTTACTCCGCACTTAAAATAAGTGACTATGGTGCATAGTGAGAGATAATAACTGAACGATATCAATTTCCTCACACTATAATGTCTTTGACAAGCTATATATATATAAGCGAAATACCCACTCACTCACTCACTGACTCACTCATCACGATTTCTCAAAAACTACTGAACGGATTGGAATGAAATTTGGTATGTAGCTTCCTCTAGGGCCATAGGTGCTCACTAAGAAAGGGTTTGAAAAAATTCGAAATTTTAAGGGGGGTTTGGGGGGATCAAAGTTATTAAAAAATTACTTCTTCAAAACTACCGAATGGATTGGAATGAAATTTGGTATGTAGCTTCGTCTAGGGCCATAGGTGCTCACTAAGAAAGGCTTTGAAAAAATTCGAAATTTTAGGGGGGTTTGGGGGGATCAAAGTTATTAAAAAATTACTTCTTTAAAACTACCGAACGGATTGGAATTAAATTTGGTATGTAGCTTCCTATAGGGCTATAGGTGCTCACTAAGAAAGGGTTTGAAAAAATTCGAAATTTTAGGGGGGGTTTGGAGGGATCAAAGTTGTTAAAAAACGATTTCTTCAAAACTACCGAATGGATTTGAATGAAATTTCGTATGTAGCTTCCTCTAGGGCCATAGGTGCTCACTAAGAAAGGGTTTGAAAAAATTTAAAATTTTAGGAGGGGTTTTGGGGGATCAAAGTTATTAAATCATAATTTCAGATCTTTTATTATTATGACAATAGTGCTTTTAGTATTTAAGATCTATATATATAAAAGCCAAATACCACTCACTGACTGAACACTTAAAAAGAATACAATTACTTTAAAAAGACTGAAAATATCAACCACCATGGGCAATGCCGTCTGGGTCAGCTAGTACATTATATACTCACTTGTTCTGGAGGTACGTGACAGAAGAGAGAAATCTTATCCTTCACAGCCTGGTTGATAGGGTTCTCACTGCGACACACTATCAGATCGGGAGACAGACCTAAACCTCGCAGTTCTCTGATACTTGCTTGTGTAGGCTTCGTCTTGGCTTCACCGGTTGAACGAGGCTGCAAACAAACATAAACTTTAAATTAATTTTGCAAAGAATATTCTTAATGAAACATGTTATTAGCAAATTTCCGTAGGAAAAATGAGCTATTGCAGTGACCCTTATCGTAAGCCCTAAGGTCGGGAGTAGCAAATGAGCACCAGCCATGGCATGGCCCCCACATTCGTTTGGGGGCCCTGTAAACCGGATCAGGCCCCCCCCCCCCCCTATGTCCGTGGTAGTAATTTTTTTTACCCTTTACAAATTTGATTTAAACTGATAATTGATAATAAGGAATAATTAGGGCTATCAGTTCAATCTAAAAACCAAACTTAATTGACAAAATTATTGCAAACATAAATTAAAGTAAATCATTCACTTTTATTACTTTCTCACTATACTATAGCATAGAGAAAGTATAGTGATCGCAAAAAAAATCGATGTTGAGATTTTTGTGGAAATATCCGTTTTGGGACCCCCTGAGTCCAAAAAAGTGGTTTTTACAAAATGTCTGTCTGTATGTCTGTCTGTATGTATACAAAGCTAGAGAGAAAACTATTCGATCGATTTCAACCAAATTTGCACCAGACGTGTTCAGTACGCCTGTATAGATGCACGAAAAGGGGTTATGAACAATTTTGAAAAACAAACCCCTTTTTGGCAAAAAAACCCCCAAAAATTCAGGTATTATTTTTTTATAAAAAAACGGCTCTAACGATTTTGATCAAATTTGGATTATTTGTAGCCTTTAATGTGCCCTACCATATGCAAAAAAACCGCATCTTTCTAAAAATTTTCAAACTTTTTCATAACTTTTTTACGTGCATCTATAAAGACCTAATTGACGTGTTTGGTGCAAATTTGTTCGAAATCGATCGAATAGTTTTCTCTCTAGATAATAATAATAATATTTATTAGTTAATCTCCAACTTTAATAAAAGTATACAAAGCTAGAGAGAAAACTATTCGATCGATTTCAAC